>JBBJLR010000037.1:1630390-1642075 GCA_037577145.1 Brachypetersius gabonensis
CATAAATGTCATGTAATTGTTGATAAAAACCTTTGAAACGTATGAAGTGCTTGTAATTATATTTCAGTACATCACAGGAACAACTGACACAAAGATCTAAAAGCAGTTTAGCACCAAACTTTGTGAAAACTAATATTTGTGTCATTCTTTTTTGTCCACGACTTTACATATGTGGAAACTATGCTGGAAAGACGAGCTGTTTTAAGTTTATTCTTGTGATTACACCCCCCCATCCCCAACACACACACAAACACAATATTATAATTGGCGTGTTAATTACTACTTTTTCAGGGAAAATATAGGGAGAAAGTGAGGTCAGTAGTAATATAAACTGTCTTAAAGGGAACTATATATAAAAAGCTTGTTTAATTCTAAGGATAAAAAAGAGGTTGTCATAGAAATAAATATGAACATTATAAGTTCATCTCTTTAAATCTGAAAACCTATTTAGATAAAAGTTAACTCATACATTTTTGGAGGTTTAATGTCACTACTGCCCTGCAGGTGGCAGCAGTGTAACAGTAATAATGAGCTTATTGACTATTTTTTGTTGCCTCACTTGTCTGTGGTTGTATTAATATTAATTTAATAGACCTAGTAAAATACATTGAGGTAACAAATTATGATCATATATCCTTTGTAACAGAGGATGAATGTGTTTTATTATAAGCAAACAACCTTCATAACATCAGCTCTCGACACATCACTTCTAATGTAGTGAAATTAATTACGAAATTCTTTTTGTGCTCCGTTTTCATCCTGTTCTACTCTATAGAGTAGAAGGTGACGTCCATCCGAGTGACCTATAGACAGTGATTAGGTGACTGTGCAACTGTGGACAAAGTTCCATACTGCAGCTACATATTGTTACCTATTGCTACATATTGCGATGACTGTATTTGAGTTTTGTCTACATTCAGTTTGATTCTGTATGACCTACTCGCCTACAAATATAAGGGTGTGTTTTCTTACTGTGGTATTTCCCAGTGAAGCACTGAACGGCGTGGTGGTGGCCTAGTGGGTAGGATACTTGCCTTTGGACCAAGAGGTCATGGGTTCAAATCCTACCTTCAGCAAAACCACCACTGGGTTCCTGAGCAAGACCCTTAAACCCAGGTTGCTACTGTAATTAGGGAATGGAAGTCGCTTTGGATAAATCTGGAAGTCGTCTGATAAATGCTATAAATGAAAATGCATCAGGGAGTCTCTCTAAACCAGATGATTTAGAGGTGGGTAAAAGTCATTGTTGATCACAAAGGTTGCAAATGAACAGTTCATTTGTTCAGATTTAACATATTGGGGGGAAACATAATGTGAAACTTGTACCAAAGATTATACCACATTTGATTACATCAGATCTGTTCCATTTTATTTAGGTTGGTTGATGGATAGATAAACAAATGAATAAATAAATAAATAGTGACCCTAAATGTGCAATAAAATGCCATATTTATGTGTTAACTTATTTTCATGCAACATGCAAAATGACCAGGGATGTTCAAGCTTTTTCCTTTTGTTTGTCTGAAGAATGCTTTTTTTCTGTAACATTTGGCCTGATTTAGTACAACTCGATCCTTAATCAGTGTTAAAAAGCGTTTTCTACTCAAAGCTGCTGTTTATCCCCCCAGTGTGTATGAATACCAAACTCATTCCTTTCTCAATGACAGCTTTATCTAAATAAATCACTTGAAGCAGCTGAGCTTTGTTAGGGCCTGTTTACAGTGAGAGTGTTCATGCCTCTGGTCAGTGCTCTATAGGGAATGGATTAATGATGGTGTTTACCATAGATCAAAGATCACCCATTGCTTTGTCTCATCCGGAGGTGTTAATGAGCACTAATCACACTTGAAGTCCAGCTGAATTACAGCCCAGCTGCTCCTAATATGCACGTCTGAGGCTGTGCTGGTCTTACTGGGCAGAGCCGTGCTGGGCCAGGTCCTGCAAGGTGAAAGAGAAAAGCTGGCACCTAACTCGAATCAGCCTGCCTCGGAGAGGGGCGAACAGCACGCTCCTGCCAACCTGGCAGCCCCAGCAAGGCTGCTGAGAGACTGGAGTGCATAGTTTTGTCTTTTTCACAGCAAATAATTATGAATAGGCTTTTGTAATGTCTTTTAAAATTCTATTTGGGCATTGCATTGCATTCTGACACACTGTCTATCCATGACTTTGTTAAATGACTGAATATTTACTGACTGCTAAGTCTAAGATTTGCAGAAATAATTCACTTCTGACTGTTTTTAAAAATGGAACAAGTCATTTCATTATGCGTAGGTTATGAGTGTGTACATGAAAATAGGAACATGTTCTCATTTGTAATCTTTTACCTTAAAATGACTCTGTGTTCTGAATTACTCACTTGATAACTTATTATAGGTGCTAAGGAACCTTCACAAGAGCAGCGGCTGAAATTCTAAGCCTTCTAAAGCTTGTACTAGGCTATTGTTTATAAATGATGAGATAAAAGTATGGTTATCGCAATAAGGTTTGTTGTATTGAACATTTTATAATGACAAGGTATTAAAAATAAATTCCATTCATTTCACAATTTCCTCGTAACTCAATCAATATAATGTAGAAAAATCCACAATAAAATATTTTTATGTGCCAAATCAAAATAATTTTGGTGATAACCAGAATCTAAAGCGCCTTTAAAAACTGCTTCACTTCTTCATCCTGTAAAATAAACATTGCTGTATAATGGTTTTGGTAGTAGATTTTGGCCTGTAATTGTTTTGTTTTTTTTAAATCCACTAATAGTGGAGGCACTTGCATGGTAAGGGAAAATAGTGCCTAGGCCAGATTTAGTCAGAATCAGAAAACTTAACCTCACAGAGACAAGTACAAAGTAAAATAAGAAGCCTAAATAAATCCAATAAAAATCTGCAGAAAATACTGTATTCTTAGTACACTACATTTACATAAATACAAATATTAAAAATAAATTGAGTAAGTGTTTAGATTGATAAATTTTTTTATATTTTTATATTTTAAGACCTGAGAAAACAATTGCATGATACTGCATATGGTAGACTATTGTACATCATAAAATAATGTAGGTAATGAAATTATTTAAACCCAATTAATTACCTTTCATCAACATTATGTATAACACTTTCACTGGTGGTTTAGGATAGGCTATATTTGCAATCTGGTTATACATTTGTGGGGTTACGTTCCAAGACACTCCCAAATAGTGGAAAAACAGCAAATTTGTGATATGGTAAAAAATGCTTAAAATGCCTATTTTTATAGTGTAAACCCAAAATATGCTCTTAAATATGCTTCCAAAACACTTTTAATACTCTGCTTAATACATGACCATTAAAAAAAAATTAAAGGTAAACCTGTATCAACTAACGGCCAGCGGGATCCGGCCCTTTTGAAATTATTTATGGCCCGCCAGACTGCCAGTAAATCAGCGTGTGATTTCAGTTATATAATAAAATTATGGGTTTTGGATCATGATTGGCTGGTACTCCCCCCGCTACTTTCGCCAAGATTAGTTATCTGCTGTGTTGTATAAAATGAGCCAATCCGAGTACTGTCCCAGAGTTCACAGGCCAGACTGTGACAATAACCTCCCCTCTACGCGCCACACTGGGGCACTAAGACGAAGACTCCCAGCCCTTCAGACGAAAAGAAGGGGGGGGAGCGCGAGGAACCATTCAGAGAAATCCACCAAGGCGGAGGAGGAGGAGCCGGCAGGCCCCGCTGTAGTGGAGGCAAGGCGAGTGTTCCCCCCCGGTGTGGATGTCGAACAGGCCGGTCTGGAGTGCGGTCCTGGAGTCTGGACGGCTGGTGTAATCCGGGCACTGAGGACACCCGGTGCAGAGTCCGGCGGCTGGTCAGGGAATGGGGGGGCGGCCTGGTGCAGGGTCCGGCGGCTGGTCAGGATCGGGGTCGCCGGGTGCATGGGGACGATGTCTTTGGAGCTTTCTAGCGTGGCGGCGAAGTCATCTGGGCTGGCTGAGAGGTACGCTTGACCGGCTGGAATGGCTGAGAGGCCAGCTGAACTGGCTGAGCGACTGGCTTGACTGGCTGGAGTGACTGAGAGGCCAGCTGGAGTGGCTGGGTTGGCTAAAGAGACGACTTGACTGGCTGAAGAGACGGGAGAGAGTGGATCTGGAGTGTGTGGAACTGGACTGAGTGGAACTAGATTGAATGCAATTGGACTGGGTGGAGCTGGAATATGTGAAGTTGGACTGAGTGGAGCAGGAATGAGAGGAGCTGGAATGAGTGGAACTGGAGTAAATGGAGCTGAAGTGAGTGGACCTGAAGTAAGTGGAGCCGGATTGTGTGTAGTGGAACTGTGATATTCTGAAATGAATGGAGTTGGGGGGTTGAGACGAAGCTCAATTCTGAGGCTGAGTTGAATTGCCTCCTTCAGCATCATGGGAAGCAAGCCGTTAGGGAGTTCATTTTGTATACTGGGATCTAATCTCCCGTGATACAGGTAAACGAGGAACTCTCCCCTCCACTCCATCTCGAGAGACGAGATGATGCCGGCGGCGGGGAGAGACGAGATGATGCCGGCGGTGGAGAGAGACGAGATGATGCAGCGGGATTGGCTTTTCCTCGTCTCTTTCTCCTTCTCCGATTCCGAGGCCTCTTCCAGGGCGCGGATTCCCTCCCGAAAAAGTCTTTGCATGCCGTCCTCACTGGCAGGTCTTGTGGTCGTCCTCTCCCACTATAGGAGAATTCCTCGTCGCTGAGGTCGCTGAGGTAGGCTGGGACCAAGGCCCTTGGACCGACCAGTAAGACCCAGGAGGGAGACTGGCGATGTGTCTGTGCCAGTCAAAATTACCTGTAGGAGCTCCAGTGTTCTTGCCCCGGTCCTCCTCGTAGTCCTCATCAGTGCTGCCGTAATCCAGACAAAGGGAGTTCAGCGAGACATGACGGGGGGGTCATCAGGGGATCATCCGCGTTTTTAAAGGACGTTAACATTCTGTCACGATTATGTTCCGTTTGTACTGCGAGTAACAGCATGAGAGCAGAACTCGTTACTTCAGAATCCAGGTTTTAATACAGGAGACAACATACAGCACAACAGGAGAAAAACACAATGCTGCTAAACACAGGGAGAAGACAACTATAAGTACAGGTGAGACAGGACAAGGAACCAATGAGAACATAGAACACACAGAGACAGGTGAGGTGAGTAATGGGGCCGATGCGACCCCCAGTGGTCGCCGGTGGTACTGTCCCAGAGTCCACAGGCCAGACTGTGACACCGAGCATATTATTAGCCACTCGCAGCAGTTCTCGTTTAGAACTGGACGGCGTTAAAACAGCTATGTTTGACAGTTAAACAGTTTGCATTAGCCATTTCTTTAAATACAAGTACATTAAATATATGGCAGTGCATAAAGTTATATTTACTTTAAAAGCAGTTTTTTTTAATTACTTATGTGTCTCAGTACATAAATTAATAAACAGTAGACTATTGTTTGCAAATGATGCACAAACCAATGCATTAGAGGTTTGTTTTTTCCAAGTTACTGACAGCTTCCTGGACTTAGGGCTCCGTCTGTAATTTAAAGGGTCAACATGCCTCCAGTCTGAGCCTTGGTGAATTAAATGCATATTTGGAGCTCCAAAATCTCATGCTGTACCTTCTGATGTGGACAAACCTCCTCCTCAGGGACGTACATGCTGCACATCTACCAATCAGCTGTTGTCTGTCTGGATAATTTTGGAATCATAATAAACTCATTCTTTTACTTATTTTGCGTAATGAAGTAATGTCCAGACCTTTATGCCCCACTGTTTTGATTGACAGCAGACAAAATGCAGACAGACCGTAGTATATTAAACACAAGCGTAGTGTTTGGCTACAAGGACTGTAACCCAACACAGTGGTTTGTCTTGGCTTGGAATCAAAGGTTTGGCTGGTAGGTATAGTGTTGGTGTGGGACAAAGGGGGCATTGTTGCAGCGGAGCACGCTGCTTCCCACTGAAGCTTTCAGGAGCTTTTAAGGTGCGGCATGCATGCTTTGGTGGCCAGTCACCTTGAGGGGAAGTTCAGGCAGTGGGGTAGATGTGATGGAGGCTAGAGGATATGGTCTGTGTGGCCTAGGAGGGATTTACTGTTCCAGGTCTGTTGGTTTTTGTTGTCAGCCTATTAAACTTCACTCGCAAATTTTCCTTATTGATCATTATATGAAGTGATATGACAACTGAATTTTTTATAGGCAAGTTATTAAAGCTTTAAAACAGATTTTTCCTGTTTTTGATTATTGATTTGATTATTATCCAAGGGAGTATGGTGTTCGCTCTGTTCTCTCTGGGTGGATAGACTCTCTGGGTCTTTCCTTCTCCCCATTGCTCAGCACAGTCTTAGCCAATAGTATGTCTGTTTGCTAATGTAACAGATTTGTGGTTCGTGTTCCCCTCAAAGTGTGTTGAGCTATCCAGTGACGTTGCGTTTTGCGGCATTTTGAAAAGCTGCAGTGACACTTCATCCTTCCAGTGTTGGTGGTATTGTGTGACTGTGGGAGTCCAAAGATGTGGATGGAATTTATATTTGCCTACATTAACCTGTGGAGATTCCTCCTGATCCATTAATCACCATGATCTGGTGAAAAAACATTTGCTTAGTGGAGTAATGTTGGACAAAATTTACTCCTAAATTAATTGTATTTTTCCCTATAAATACTCTACAGATATACTACGTATCAAACTGCCTGGTGAAGGGTTGTGAGTAGGTTATATTAAAGTGAATATTAGACATTATATTAATAGAAGAAAGTTAAAGATAATGTAAACATTGTCAATTTTATGTGGTCATCCAAAATAAAGAGTTACTGATAATTACTGTCTGTGGTTCTTTGAGATGAAAAAAGAGGAGATATTCTCAGAAAGAGTTGAAAGGATTTCTGTACACTGCCCAACTTTGAAGTCTGGAAATGTGGCATGAGGAGTCCTTAAATTACATTTTTATGGTACCTCTCACATACTGATCACATTTAATTTAATTGCAAGCATTGCCAAAAAGAGGTAAACACTTAATAACCATTTAATGTCATTGTCAGTATCACTCTGTTGAGGGAGTTTGGGGCCTTTTTTGTGGGGAATTAATGAAAAAACAACATGTTAGAGGGAGTCCCGGAGCAGTGTATGTGGTAGCCGCCACTTTTGTTAAACCCGACGGGGCATGACTGAGGAAGCAAAATACTTCCATATGGGTTTGGGACATGGCGTTTACTACCATTGCCAGCAGGCCATACGTTCTTCATAATTTCTTATGCTTTACATGTGGGACTTGCCACTAGTATGATTAGGGTAACGAAAGGCCAAAGTTTGGGATTTTATCGCTGGGATAAGTGCTTGCATCATATCTGCATTCAGCAAAGGTAAACTTAATCAACAAACAAGTCTCAGACTGTACTTTATTACAGCCAGGCTGAATCACCACTCTTCCACTCTTTAGAGTTACTTAATCTGCTCACAAAAGATTTACATTTTCACCATCCTTTAGGGTCCTATAATACAAAAGCTTTTGAATTCCATTTCACTTACAGTATATATGGTTTGAGTGTATTGTTCGAGGATTTGTACATTAACCTAGATGCCAGTGTCATGAAAATTAGCTTTAGCATTGGTGAGCCATAGCATTACATAGTCTAGTTGTAAAGCTCATAAATTATTTGTTTAAAATTCAATGATTTATTTTCAAAACGTATTTAAGGTGAAATTAAGTTTCACCCTTTTGGCCACCAAGATGCCACCAAGATGCCACCAAGATGCCGTCACATCAAATTGCCACGAACACATTATTTTGCACAGCTTAACACTCTTAAAGGTTCTAGCTTTATTTCAACTAATAAATGCCCACATTGGCAAGCACTGCAGTGAGTGAAGGGGAGAAACAAAGGGACTCCGTTCTCATAAAGAGACAGCAAATCTAATTATGCTCTTTTGGATTCTTGGCTATCGATGTACTTCATCAGTTATTGTTAATAACAGTCTAAATATCCTCTGAAGACAACTTGTTTTTTTTTTTCCCAGTTTGCATTTTTCCAAGTGGTATTTTTTTCCAAGTGGTATTTTTTCCCCAATTGTTAGCCCAGTTTAGTCCAGTTCCACCCACTAAGTAACTACCACAAACACAATGTTTTGGACAGCTCAACACTATTGGAGGAGAACACTAAAGTTCTAACATCTAACATCCTTCAACAGCAAATCTAATTATGCTATTTTAGAACCTTTTAGGCTACAGATGAACAGCTATTATTGCTCATAACTCTCTAAACAGGCTCTGAGTACTTCAGTGATACTTGTTTATGCCAGTTCTTTCCCCAATTTAGTCCAGTTGCAGCCACTTCCTAGGTCTCGTCCATCGCATTAGACCACATGCGCCACCACATAGAATGCTGCTAATGTAATGTCGTTGGACAGCTCAACACTCTTGGAGGAGAACTTTAACTATATGTTTTTCAGCTAACAGACTTCACGTTGGCAAGCATTGTGATGAATGAAGGGGGGAAAGGGAGGGATATCCTTCCCACACTTGAAGGAGGCAAATCTAATTATACTCTTTTGAACCATTTTAGGCCACAGATGAATGACAATTATTGCTCATAACACATTCTCAATAGCCTCAGAATATTTGATCTGCCTCATTCTTTTTCATAGGGATATCCAAAATGTATTCCAAGAGCAATCCACAGATTTTAGATCTTAACGTAATATAACTAATCCTTGATTTTTATATTGTGGAACACATCAATTCTGTTGGTTTAGGCCTGGAAATGAACTTAGCAGAAAATTAGATCTTCAGAAGCCGACTTGGGCACCTTTACTTTTATGTCTGAATGACTCACTAGTGACCCAGTAATATACACAGTCATGCAGGAACAATTCCAATGAGTCCTTTTAGAAGTATTCAAAGTTAAATACATAGACTATGCATCCTTTTTGCTGTCTTAATCCTTGTCTCAGAGCCTCACACTACCCTGCTTTAGCCTGATATACCTACTATAGTTTTCGTTAGTCAAGATAAAGACCACCAAAGAGTATAGGTCAACTGATTTCATTAAGCCTGTGTTAATCAGAAGTAGACTTCTATCTTTCAAGCTCTGCCTTTAGGACACAAAGCCAGTTTTTTTCAGTGAAATTCCTCCTGGTTCTTGACAATGAAAACTTCTCACTAGTTTGTAACCCAAACACCCAATTACGCCCCTCAAGTCGCCTTCCTCCAGACCTGGTGTCACAGCTGCTAATTGGCTGCACCTGTCACTTGTCATCTATCATCATCCGGTGCTTCCCTGACTTCTCAGGGAAAGGTGACTTGGATAAAGAAAGCATCGCCCCCCCTCTATTTTCAGTGTGTGTGTGGAAGACCACGAGAGTCTAGTAATCCACTTCTTGGCAGACTGTGCTGTGTGTGTTTTGGACCTGCCAGGTTTACGGATCTTTGGCCCACTGTAGCATGCCTGCCCCATATGGGGCATGCTTGGGAGACGGCTCCAGGTTGTGGCGTGTCAGACCCTTTGGCGTTCAGCAGAGCAGAGCTAAGACGCTGTTGGTTGTGTCTTAATTTACGTGCCATTCTAACGATAATGGTATGCTGTGAAAATGTCCAACACATTCATTGCTTGTAGATTATTTAAAAATATTAATATATTAACACTGATTGTTACTATTCTTATTGTATTTGTATCAACAGAACCAGGACATTTCTAAACACTGAGCATTCAACTACTTAATCATATAGCAAGCTTCAAATACCACTCTCTACTGGAATGTCAGTCTATGTTTAGCTACAAAACGCAGAGAAATTGCTTTGTTTTAATTATTATAAAAAATATGAGTTTCCATTTTGCATTGGAAAGAATCTGGTGGCTAAAAAATGATTTGGCTCTTAACTTTTTTTGGCTAAAGGCTTTGAAGACAATTTTTTAGTCTGGAGTGGGGGATAATTATTAGGTTGTAGTGCACACTTAGAAGATCACCCAATGATACATATCCAAAAAAACTCATTATATTCCATTCTTACAGGAGTCAAGAATGGTCTGGATTTAGCGTGCCATTAAATCATAGTTACCATGCTCAGCCATGAATTGATGGATGTGGAAAAATATGCCACCTGGTCAAAGTAGCTGTCTAAAGTTTCTGAAGCAGCTCTGTAGCTGGGCCACAACTGCGTCTTTTGACTAAAGGTGGGATTACACAGTGTGGAATGGTGGAGAAATGGCTATCTTGCCCAATCTGCAAATATAGAGGCATGGGCCATTGCTTAATTTTATGGTTTTAAGTTTTTTTTATATATATTTATGAGTTGGGTTGGGAGCTGTGTCTATACTACGCAAGCTATGATGACTTTCATCTTGATATTTTAGTGCGGATGTATACCTAGCCGAATTGCACTGTAGGGGGTGAGAATGAGTCTTCGAACCTGTTTCTAACAGGGATGTGAAACAGGGACGTGACTTCGATGGAAAGACAAGGCCGGCATAGTCCCCAGCATTGCAGCAAGTTCTGACATCTAATAAAACATCTTTCGAAGCTGAAAGTGGCCTACGACTAGCTTTTTCAATTTAAATATGTGGTTAACCAGGGCTTATTACTGTCCACAAAATTATGATCAGTAAAAAAATATTTTAAACTTTTGTTGCCTTATCAACCTCGGCTTTAGTGGCTGCTAGCAAGGCATCTTTGGCTCGTTACTCTCGGCCACAGAGCGGGTCCAAATACAAAACAGTTACGGGGAGCAGGGTCTGTTCTTTCCTCTCTTGGAAAGGGAGCAATTATTTACAAGAGTCACTCACAGGACGACCATGTAAAACTCCAAACAAAGCTACCACACACTGAAACACTACATTTCCCAGCCTCACTAGAGGCCCAATTACCCAGAATGCAAACTGGCAACAGGCTCATTCTGTAACACTTTAATCGATAATGGCATCGGCATCAGTAATTTCTTATCGTCTCCCGTCCCCTCAGAAACTCTTTTTTTTTCTACCCCACATCTTTTCCCTCAGAATATTTTTACAGCCAAAACAGGTGGGCGGAGCTACCAGGCCAGTTTCTCCTCCCTCCTACACACCGCAGCTTGTGAAACTCAATGAAACCAAAATGGAATATGAGCGTTTGTTATCCGTTTTTTACACCTGCTACCTACAGTAGCGTTAACAGCCAGTACATCATTTTAATTCAATAATGATAGCTAGACGTATTATTTTTCATTTCAGTTCATAGTTTTTTTGTTTGGATATGTAATTGTTTGAATATATAATTAAAAAATAGTAGAATAACGACTATATATTTAGGGTGGCTTGGGATCATTGTGGGGGGGGGGGGGCTTCAGACCTTCAGCAGAATTCAAATGAGCCATTTTAATCTAGATTAAACTAGATTAATTCCAAGATTGCAGTGAGATTAATCTAGATAAAAAAATTAATCTATGCCCACCCCTAATATACACAGACACACACAGTGGAGGAAATAATTATTTGACCCCTTGCTGATTTTGCAAGTTTGTCCAATGACAAAGAAATTAAAAGTCTCAGAACAGTATCATTTCATAGCTAGGTTTATCTTAACAGTGACAGATAGCACATCAAAAGGACAATTAAAAAAATAACTTTAAATAAATGATAGAAACTGTTTTGCATTTCATTGAGGGAAATAAGTATTTGAACCCTCTAACAAAAAAAGACTTAATACTTAGTGGCAAAACCCTTG
>JBBJLR010000037.1:1642175-1657306 GCA_037577145.1 Brachypetersius gabonensis
TTGAGTAGGAGTGTCTAACCACTCTGTGGGAGCCAGAACTCTTAATGGTTGGTAGGGGTTCAAATACTTATTTCCCTAAATGAAATGCAAATCAGTTTCTATCTTTTATTTAATGTTATTTTTTCAATTTTCCTTTTGATGTGCTATCTGTCACTGTTATGATAAACCTACCATTGAAATGATACTATTCTGAGACTTTTCATTTCTTTGTCATTGGACAAACTTACAAAATCAGCAATCAGCATGTTCCTCATGGTATTATATCTATTATAACTCAATGACCAGCACCAGACTTGGCATTTAGTGATTAAAAAATAAAAAAATGTGAGTTTGGCTGGGTGGTAGGGCCGTAGGTGAAAAACTGATTATTATATTTATCCTATCTATTGCCAAATCCACTCAAAGGCATAGGTTTACACCTAACGTATTGGGTTGGTGGATTACTATTCCAGCTGCATCAGTTCACTGGGGTTAAAATGGTTAGTGGTGTTGGGTTGGAGTTCTGGGATTTTTCATACTTTGAGGATCATGTGCACAAATCCGATTAGATGGCATTAGTGGTAAAGAAATAAAAAGAAAAAGTTAGCATAGTAGTAAAACTCCAAACTACTATTTGTGTTAAATAGTAAACTACTTCAGCAGCAAATGTATTTATTTATTTGTTGTATTTATATCCACCTCTCTTACAGAACACAGTATTTTGTGTGGCATAGTGTTTTTAGTACAGAGTATTTTCAGATAATTTTCTGGACAATTTTTATTTTGGCTTTGTGTGTCTGTGCAGTTGTAGCATAAGCAATTCTGATAAACTAAACAATGTAATTCTTGCATTGTTGACACCCACAGAAAGAATAGGACAAACACAGCTTCTCCTCCTGACCTGTAAGGCTGTACATAGCACGTGCTCTTTTTTGTTGTTGTTGTTTATTGTTATTTTACAGACCCTTGATCCAAGTTAAAGTAAAAGCATAAGAA
Organism: Brachypetersius gabonensis; assembly: GCA_037577145.1. NCBI lineage: Eukaryota > Metazoa > Chordata > Actinopteri > Characiformes > Alestidae > Brachypetersius > Brachypetersius gabonensis. The sequence continues at coordinate 1,643,151 of JBBJLR010000037.1, forward strand.
CACTTCCACTTTGTCAAGGCCTTTGTAGCAGTAGGTCAGCAATGAATTGTTTCATTCAGTGTATTAAAAATTTTTAATTTTTTTGCTTTCCTATTGTGTGCTTCAAGACTTTTGGAATTGTTGGGCTCCTTGTAAATTGGTTTTGAAAGGCGCTATATAAATAAAGCCTTGGTGTTACCGAAGACATGTAGATGAATTGTGTGACTTGTTGAGTTGACCTATGAATCCAAGAATGCTTTGTTCTTGTGCTCAGGCCTTTTTGCCATGTTATTAATTCCAGGGCGATTACTTCACTAAGATAAATTATTTCATTTTCTTTATGGAGGGCACTTCTATGTTTCAACATTTGTAGTGCTGTGTCATCACTCTGCTGACTTTTATCTGATACATTTTTTGCCATTACTCCATTTTCCAAGATAGTTATCCCAGCGGACCAATAAGGTATTCGTCTTGCCCACAAATCTTTATCATGGAACTTTGTATTATTCAATTATTCAGTCTACTGTCTATCAGTGGTGGTAGACTATGCATGTGGGTCGTGGAGGGAAACCTGGAAAACTAATATTCTTAACTATCCTCCTTGAAACATGATATCACGTTATTATATACAAGCTCTGCTTTTGCAATCCATTTCGGGACCTTGACGAAGTGTCCCCTCTGTCTGCTATACTGTAATTATATTACGACAATAAAACTTTTAACCTTGTGTAAAGGCTAGGAAGCCAGTGCGAGGGACGGCAGAAAAGGAGGCTGCCTGTCCACAATGGCAGAATATGACGAGCTGATCTGTTTTAAGGACCTAGAGGACATCGAAAGGACAGACTCAGACTCGAAATGACCTCTTCAAGGAGAATCAGAGAGAGTGAGAGGCCAAGCAAGGGCGACAGAAAAGGGAAGAGGAATCCACAGCAGTCCGCTCCAGTGAGAGTTAAACCGCTCACGTCCTGATTCATGAGAGAAATTGGTCGGCAGCCAGTCACTTTGTGTGCTTTCTTTATGAAAAGTAAATCATCCAGAGCTCCCTGGGTTTCGCTTATTTGAATTGTCTGAATGAGCGACAATCGCTGGCAGCCCCGGAGAGCTGTGAGTGACGAAAAGCTTTTCGTCTGCTAAGAGGATTCTAAATGTATATGTCGGGCCCCATCCAGCACCTCATGACTACATCCACCTCCCCTCACCCACCCACCAGAGCATCGCCACCCCACCACTTCTCTTTCTGCGTGATTTGTGAAATGATGGTCCCGTCCCTGCTGGCGGCTGGAAAGGCCTGTTGAATGGCAGTCATTGTGGTGCTGGAAGGGGCTGTTTGTGCCCCTTTGGCTGAGGGAAGTGCGAGACAGTGGGCACAGTCTGGCTCCTCTTTAAAGCTTTAGCTCATTAATGACTTGTCAAAGCCTCATCTTTCCCCTCAGCACAAGGACACTTTATTCACACTGCTGTTTTCTTTCCTTCAGCTAACAAATACCTCCTCTTTCTTTTTTTTTTTCTTTCTTTCTTTCTTGCTCACTGTCACACATTCTCACTTGCTCACATTTTCACTCTTTCTTTGATTGCCCCTCTGTGCTTTCCACCCTCTCTTTCTCTCTGTCTCTCTCTTTCTTCCAGTCTAATGGGCTCACCGCTCTGCTATTATTAAACCTTAATCCACTCGCGTGATCATCATAGTTATTCCTCAGTGGCAGAATAGGCAATGTTTTCCATTTTTAATGAGATGGGATGACAGAGTTTTTGTTTACTACTACCATAGCTAAAGTTTGGTAATGTAAGATACTTTTGACATGTGCTGTTATACCAACTTGGTTTACAGTTTTACACCAAAAGTGTTCTCTTTTTATTTTATATTAATGCACAAGCAAGCATGTAGGGTAGACATCAAGAGGTCATGTATGGTAATTGTTATTGTCAGATAACCTGTAAGACAGGTACAGATCATTGCACAGGGCTTTTAGCCATAAAGCGTAATGTAGAGGAGGGAGAATAAGAAAGTAAATGAGTAAAACCTTATTCACTATCTGTTTCCTCCAGTATTTCTTGTTTTTTGTTTTACTGTAGATAAAGGGTATAAACCATCAGGTTCACTCTTTTTGAAGTCAGAAAACTTTATTGATCCCGGAGAATATAGTTCGTTATGACTCCACAGAGACGAGAACAATATAAATTCAAAGTCTAAATGAATCTTTCAAAAATCTGTAGAAAATTGCAAATTAATTACAAATAACACAAATCGTGTTTAGGGGTATGTTATTGCACATAATAGAGATCAGAAGTCTGTCAGTAAAACTGATACCTGTAGTGATATTTTGGATGTTAAAAGAATGGAGAAAGTATAAGAATGGATACTGTAAGGTTTTCTATTTTATTTTTATTTGTCTTCCCCCTTTACAATAGGCAGTAATGCTAAAATAAATGCACAAAGATCTGCACCTGTCCATGATGATAACTAAAACCACTGGCAATACTTTGCAAAGTGACATGTATACTGAGAGTTATTTATACCGATTGTACCGGATTCATGTATCTAAAACATAGGTGAACTAGATCTACGAATCAAAAACATCTTTGCGGGGACGTGGAAGAGACTTGCGGAATGGAGCTAGGTTTAGTGTCCTTACAGGGGGTCCTTGGGTTACAACAGTCTCGACATACAATGTTTCGAGTTTACAACGCTCACTCCCATTCGACTTACACAAAATTCATGTTACATCACTGTTGAAGGAATGGATCTGTGTCATAACTAGATGACCCCCTGTATCTGGAATGGAGTTAAGTCTGGAATGGACAAACTTGAGTGTTAAGACCCAGGATCCTACACGTTAAACATCACACATCGTTCCAAAAAGATGTGTTCAAATGAGCTGTTGGTTTTCATGTTTCAGTTCTGCCAAGGGTAATAATGGTATATTGGGTCCATTGTCTGTATGTCTAGTAGTACATTGCAGAAATGAAATCTGGATTGTTGGCTAGCCAGCTTAGTACCTTTACTAGTGCCATAGCTCCGCACTGAGAGCATTTTTAAAGCATTTTTTTTGGTTATCTATCTGACAGAACAATTTACCTATACTTTGGGCATTCCACAGACAGTCTTGCAGCACAGACAATCCTGCTGCAAGCTGTGAAGACTTTTCGTGCCCTATTATAGTTTCTAAGCAGCTGATGTTTAACTGGGTGAATCATTTGCTGCTGCACCACCCTTTGGCAGACCAGTGTTGTTAGTCTATTTAAAAATGAGGCATTTCCAGGCTAAAATAAACCCATAACGACAACATTTTCCTAAATGTGTGTTTCAGTGGCTTTCTAATAGAAATCATATGCCATTGCGTCTACTTAGTTTTTTGTTTTTTTTTTTAAAGGGAATCCAGATTTTTACATTCAGTCCAAATACTCATTCATATTTTACCAACAAATAAAGGTTTGTAATTCATTGTGATTATAAGGTGCATTCAAAGAAAATGAAATTGTTAAAGTGTGAGCTTAAAGTAGTCATATTGGCTGACCACATATGTCTTCCTGTCTGACAATGGACGTTTCTCAATCTGCGTTCTTCTGTGTTTCTGCTCTGATGTGAATCATCATTTAATGTTCAGTGTGTGTGTGTATATACAGTGTTTGACATAAGAGGTACGCATACACGCATAGACGTTAGTGGTATGCAAAATGCGCACCAGTTTTCACAGCGCAAATGCGTACCTAATTTGTGACTTCATACAACGCGGAAACCCAGAGACAGACCCTGGCGCGGACACCTTCCCCTCCAGCCACGGCTGAGACACAGAAAAACGTTTTAATTTTGGTGTAAACCAGTTAATTCATGTAGGTACTCATTAGAGTACTAGAGCAAAAAGAATTGTCAACCCCTGTGTATGTGTATGTGTGTGTGTGTGTACACAAACAACTATAGGTAGAGATGTAGTGTCTTACATATTTATTGTAAATTGTGAATGCCAGTTAGGTGAATGCATAGACTCAAGTCTTGATCCTAGAGTCTGCTGTTCTAAATGCGGACTGAGTGACTGCTCCCTCCTTTCCTCAAACATCTGAGCTCCAAAACTGAACTTGCCAGGTCCAAACTCCCAATAATGGAAGTCTGTACTTGACATACTCCATATGGAGAAACACCCAATACGTAACTGAACAAAAGTCACAGTGCCACCCTTATAAGTTGCACCAGTCAAAAAGTCATGGTTTAAGGTAGATGAAATAGCTCACTAAATGCATCTTCTCCCATCTTTTATTGTGTAAACAAACTGTAAAAAAAAATCACGTTCTTTGTTGAAACATATGAGATATTGGCTTAAGTAACTTTTATTTGCTGCTTACATAATATCTGATAGGCGTAATTGTGAATTTGTCACTATAAACATATCTGCTGTTTGTTGTTTCAAACCTGCTATGCAATAATTTTATTAGAAAAGAAAATGTGGAAATAGAACTCTCATTTCTGAGTTGAGTGACAACTCAAATGCAGCAAGGAATGGACACGTGGTAGCTTGAGCTTTACTTATGTTATGCTTTGGGTCGCCGTTTGGCCATAAAAGGTCTTAAATTAACAGAGCACGAGACCCACTCTCCTTTCTGTGGTCAGTAGCCTTGTTGAAGGTGGAATGGCAGACACAAACTGCTGTCACTCTTGACTGAACTTTCCAACTCACACAGGCTGCAGACCTTTTTTCACTAATATTTTATATTTTTAACACGTGTTTATGCACCTACTTTCCCAGATCTGAAGTTTGATGGGACTGATGAGCACATTTTTGTTTAATTGCATTTCTTTCCAGAAGTTGCCATCTCTTCTCACGAAGGTAAAGCGGGTCTCTCTTTCCTGCACCCCAATCCTTGGTCAAGAGATGTTTGGAGTGGAGAGATGAATTACACCTGTGGAACAAAAGAATATGTCATGATAGGCTGGGCCGTTCTACTGTATTTCTCTCTCTCTCTCTGTCTGTCTGTCTGTCTGTCTGTCTGTCTGTCTGCCTGCCTGCCTGTCTGTCTGTCTGTCTGTCTCTGTCTTTCACTCACTCACACCGTTTTTGCTTTTATTGGCGTTGAAGCCTGGGTGCCCATTGTGTTACTGTTTCCTAGGATACACCTATCTTGTTTTGCAAATGGTAACGTGTCAGGGCAAGCAAAATTATCACTTGGTTGAAGGAGCTTCCACAACGAATACATACATACACGCACCTCTGAAAGCAAATGGTCATTGCTTCCTCTTGGGTGCTGTATTTACCTTGTGGCCCAGCCTCTGAATGACAAGCTTCATTGTTGTTTTTTAACATGGTAGTCATCACACAGTTGCATTCAGAAGGATCTGTTGTTGATCTCTGGTATGAAGTAGCTAAAGTCACTTCACACAAAATTACTAATGATTAAATGTATTTCTGCAGCCTTAAATACAGTCTTTGATGTAGACTGTAGGTGTTAATTCCAGCCTAGCAGCAAGTTTATTGTATGACATGCTGTTGGTAATAGGTCAGCCTGAGCTGTGAGTTTTAAGTTGGCTTTAAGTCTGTCCTAGTCAGAGAATGTGCTCTGTATGTCTCTGTTTGCTGAAACTGTTGGGCACCTGCCCCTTCTGAGCTGACCTGACCTGCTCTCCGTCTCTGTCACCTCCAAACTCCCTCTCCAAACAAACCTGTCCTTGGCAGGAAATGAGATTGTCAGCGTTAACTAAGATGGAAGACTCAGCCGTCAGGCGTTTCCAGAAGTTTTAGCAGTGGCCGTGTACAGTTAGAGCTTGAAATATTTATCTGAACCCAGTGAGACTCAACTCTTGGCACTGGTGTTTGGTCAGTTTCTGACACAATTTCTCAAATATTTGTTGGACATTTCACTTCAAGGTTTCTCATAGCTCATCTCCCACCCCAAAATAATGCGTTTTTGTTTGCTTTTTTTTTTTTTTTTTACATTCAGGCTTCAGTTGGGTTTGGACAAAATTTCGCTAGTTACAGTCGAAGATGGGTAGAACATTGTTGTACTGCAGTTGAATTTGGGAAGTCTGGTTTATGCAGAATATTGTTGAGCTATAGTTCACTTTGGACAGAATATTGCTGATGTACAGTTTGGTTTGTGCAAAGTATTGCTGGTGTACAATTCGGTTTGGCCAGAGTATTGCTGGTCTGCAGTCAGGTTTACACATCATGTTCTTAAGCCTTATTCAGTTTTGGGCAGGGAGTTATTTGGGATATAGTTAGGTTTGGACAGAATATGGTCAGGTACATATAGCTTTGGATGGAATTTTGTCCACTGCTGCCGTATTTAGACTGTATTTTGTCTGTTAGTGACTTATTTTGGCAGTATCCAGGAGTATCTAAAGGCATTTTTATGCCTTTATGTTTAGGTCGACATCATTGTGTTGAGCGGGATCAGACTCAAGAAGAACATTATTGGGCTATTTTCTGCCACCACATAGAGCTCTCTCTCTGAGCACAGAGGTGACAAACTGTCCGTAGGCTTTGAGATGTGTAAGAAAATGCACAAGGGTGTCCTCATGATGGTGATGCTGTTCCCCCTGAGTTCTTCAGGAGTGGGGAGGCCGACCATTACAGACAGGAGATGAAGTCACTCAATAATTAACTTTTACTGAGGGCCTCTGTAGGTCGGCCTGTTAAGCGTTCAGAGCCCTGAAGCATCACTTTTTTCCTGAGGCTGCCCGGAGCAGGAGACGGTGCGGTCAGGGTCCAGCAAGTTTTCAAGAGGAAGAATATCAAAGGGCTACAGGAGAGTGTGTGCACGTGTGTGTATGTGTCGGCTCAGAAGAAGCAGATGTGACGAACAAAGGCAGCCATTGTTACAGCATTCTGTATGCCTCACGTGTTTCTGGGCCGGGGGCCCGCGCTCAGCAGCTTACCTGTGCTCTGTGTCCATGTTTGAGCCTGGCACCAAAGCAGAGCTGTCAGTTTCTATGAAAACATTATTATTTACCAATACAAGATACCTGCTCTGGAGCTTGGAGTGTTCTCAATCATCTTGACTCCTAGCAGTCTGGAGCTCTTTGCTTTACATTACTTACGCAACATAATTTTTTAAACTAACATCAGTAATATTACACATTTACAGTCAGTTTTGACTTTGAGCAGTTTTTTTTTTTTTGTCAATTCAAAAAATATTCATCTGTACCTTATTCAAATAAGTAAATCTTTTCTACTTGCAAACACAGTGTTTAGTAGTTTAAGTTTAGATTCTGACATATTTAATGTTTTTTCAACCCATAATTTTTGTTTTTTTCTATGGGTGAGACATCATTAGTATTAAATTATCAGCCATGATATTTATGACTTATGCAGGTCTTTGCACATGGAGAATGATTTATTCTTGTGATTTATTCATGCATCAATAAATTAAGTCTGTCACTGATCTTGCACACCAAACTCAATTTTCAGCAAAAAACTGGGACTTTATTGGTAGGCAGAAGTGTGATCACGACCACAAAATGTGCAGAAAGTTGAGGGAGGGCTTGTGCTTGTTATTTGATGGGTGTGATGGTCGAGCTCACTTTTCGCACCACCTGCCACAAGTATGAAAAGCCCTTTTAAAGGAGAATCAGGGCTCTTGGCACTATGCGCCCATTTCCTCTCGCATCCTCCCAGCCTCGGCGCAGGGCCAGCAAGGACCTCACACCCAGGAAGTGTGTATCTGCCTTCGCCTGCTCTTATCAGCTGTTTAGTGGTTTCGTCTGGGAAGCTGCCAGTCACATCTGCCTGGCCCCTTTCATCTGGTGCCATGTGAAGACAGGCAGGTCTTTGAACACAAAGAAAGCAGTGAGCTGTCACAGTTTCTTTTGGTTTTATTACCTCAAGTGAAAGGCAGGTGAAAGCGAATTTGATTAAGTGTTATTTGTTATTATAGTTCGTATATCACCATTGTAACAATATTGTTATTGTGTCATGACAGTTAGCGATGGTAGATCGGGGATCTTGTCGTCGTTCAGTTGTCAGGGCGAGAACCCAGCTTTGTTCACCGGTACGTTTGAAATATTAGACGCAGCAGTTCTTATCCTTAAGCCCAATCTTCTCTTTGTCTTATTGTGTAGTGTTGCAAGGAAGTTCAATGCTTTTTTCAGTACTTTATCACAGAGGAGGTTAGTTCTCTTCCTTTCACACCTTTTAGTCTAAATTTTAATAGGCTTATATTTGGCCTTAAGGCTTTTCGAAAAGTGTATATTAATTAGATTTTGCTGGGCAGAAATACTTCTAAACGTGTCTAAAGCATCTTACCTGAAAATCTGAACTTACCCAAATCTGAATTTCTTTACATGCTGTGTCTGTCTGTATTTAGATTTAGATGCACTGACAATAAAGATTAAAAAAAAAGAAAGATGAATGTTCTGCTTTTGATTTATTAATTATCAGGTGTTTGGAATGGGCGGCACGGTGGCGCAGGGGTTAGCGCTGTTGCCTCACAGCGAGAAGGTCCTGGGTTCGACTCCCGGGTTGGGTGCAGGGTCTTTCTGTGTGGAGTTTGCATGTCCTCCCCGTGACCGCGTGGGTTTCCTCCGGGGACTCCGGTTTCCTCCCACCACCAAAAACATGCGTTCTTTGGAGAATAGGTGGATTGAGCGCTCTAAATTGCCCTTAGGTGTGAATGTGAGCGTGAATGGTTGTCTGTCTCTGTATGTGACCCTGCGACGTGCTGGCGACTGTCCGGGGTGTACCCCGCCTTCGCTCCTTGCAGCTGGGATAGACTCCAGCGCCCCCCGGCCCTGAATGCAGGAATAAGGGGTAGATAATGGATGGATGGAGGTGTTTGGAATAAATGTTTTTAATTTTTCATCTCCTTAACCTGACTCAAATGAACCCTGCTGCCCCCACCCCCCTTAATGTAATTCTCTCCTCTTGTACTCTGCTCTGCTCTCTCCTTTCTTCTCTCCACTGTACTCCTCTTCTCATCTTTCTTTTTACGTTCATCTCTTCTCTTCAGATGTTTTTTCCTCCCCTCTCCTCTTTCCATCTCTTCTATTCTTCTTGTGTACTCTACTCTGCTCTCTCCTTTCATTTCTCTTCACTTGTCCTCTCTTTTCTTCTCTTCTCTTTTGCTCATTCTTTTTATTCTCCTCTTCTATCATTTACTCCATCTCGTCTTTTCATTGTTTCACTTTGTTTCACTTCTCTTCTACTCTTCTTTTTATGTTCAACTTTTTCCTCTCTCTCACTCTCTCTGCATTTTACCTCTTTTTATTACTTTCTCTCTGTCCCAATTTCCCTCACACACATTCTCTCTCCACTCCATTGTCTCTGTGTCTGTCTCTCTCTCTCTCTCTCTCTCTCTCGCTCTCTCTTGCTCTCTCTCTCTCGCTCTCTCTTGCTCTCTCGCTCTCTCTCTCTCTCTCTCTCTCGCTCTCTCTCTCTCTCTTTCTTTTCCCCCTGTCTCTCCCTCTCCCCCTCTCTCTCTCTCTCTCTCTCTCTGGATGGCCAGGTCCACCACCACTGTGCTAAGGACCAGTGCTTTGTTGCTCAGAAAGATATGAGGCGTTCTCCGCTGGGGTTTTATGGGTTAGCCCTGCGCCGGCTTAGCCACAACATCCCTTTTTGCAGTGCCAGAACCCCGGCCTGCCTGGAAGACACGCTGAACACTCACTCTAATAAGGCGCCACTCGATTTATTAGACCAAATCATACTTTTAATGTACATATTTGCTTCTGACACGTGTGGGGAGTCTCTGCCTGAGGTGATTTCTCGGTTTATGCGTGTTTTATGTGAACACACAATAACCTTGTTAACTGCAATGTTCGAGGCTTAGCCGTCTGGAACGATACAGAGTTCAGCTGTGGAGATGTTGGCATGCCATCCTCGACTTTGCCGACTCTCTGATTCACAGTTAAAATGTTTTGAGATGAATAAAACTTACTACTCACCATCAGTACCACATTCCTTTCCTTTGTGTGCTTTTACCATCTATGGGCAAACGCTGTGAAATGGGTACAGATTTGCTTGAGTTGTTCTGCACCTCTTAATATTCTGCTTCCAGACTGTGTGCGCAAGGGGGTCTGAGTGGAGTTCTGTTATGTTGTTATTACTGTGAATAGTTTTGTCTACTGCGGAGTTGGCATCTATTTCCTTTTATGTTAAAAGAAACTTTACAGGAGAACACCTCTTTTAAGATCTGTTGTCCATTTCCCTTGTCCTAACATTTCAGTGAACCAACCGTATACAAAATATAATTAATTCAAGACAGCGAAAAGTTTTCTTGCCTTTATATTTATCTATTTTTTTTAAGCCAAAAGTTGCAAAAGCTTGTAGTTGTTGTATTTGTAAGAACCATTATTGCATTATTCTTGTTTTGCTTACAGTCAATTTTACTTTTCATTCACAGTGATGAACTTCGAAAAGAGGCTCGCCAGTTAAAGAAAGAGTTGCTCGCAATCAAGCAAAGGAAAGAAGAGAGCGTGAAACCAGATGAAGACAGTCCTGGTACGCTATGCTATGCAAAACTTTCTTATTCAAATTCATGCAGACATCATTACAAGAGAATAACAGCATAAATTCATAATTGTCTTTTAATAGCTTTTGTTGTTCGTACTCTATATCTTTCAGAAATTCTATTAAGAACGTTCTGAGCTGTGGTTACAACCTCAAACACTCAGTACTTGCTCTTATTTCAAGATTCTTTATTTGTCTCATGCACAGTTATACAAGTACAACATGCGGTGAAATGTACACCAAATTGCACCTAAGGCTGTGCATAATTTCACAATAGATAAACTATCTTAAGATTACTTAGGACAAAAAAACAACCAAAAAGGTTATTAATCTTTCTGTGATGTCCAGTTTCTACTCAGTTTAAGCGAGGCTGACGTTCAGTTCCATCTTAAAGCGATGACATTCTGGTATCCATACAGCACGGTAGCTGCTGCCCCATTTAAAATGAAAAGTCAAATTCAAAGTCAACTTTATTTTTTTTCCTCAGCTATATACACATAGAGTGTGATGGAACTGTATGTCTGCAGATTGGCTCTAGAGTACAAAAACAGTTGCACAGAAAACATATATAAATAAACAAACTCTAAACTAGAAATAAGTCGGCTTCATAACTGATGGGAAGCAATGCAGAAAGTCGACAGCAAAAAAAAAACATATTACACCAGTGCAGAGAAAAAAAAAACGACAACGTCCATAAAAGCCTTATTTCTTTGATGCACTAAAGAAATCAATAGCTTAGCCAAACATATGGCCACTCAACACAGCCTGAGTTTAACTATCAAAAACAAAAGGTTTTGACGTAACTCCGCTTCGGGCTGAAGACATTTCTCATCTGTACTTGGAGGTCAGTATTTTATTGACAGATTTTTCACAACGTCTACAAGTAAGATTTATGGCTACTGGCTATTTTTGTTTTTTGGGTGTTTGTTTTTTGTTTGTTTTTGGGGTTTTTTTTAGACCTGAGGCAATTCTGAACTATAACCCAGGATACCAAGGCCCCATGTCACTTTTGACAGGAATAACACAGTTGACATGGTAGACATTGGTAACAAACCAATCTGCCACTGTTTTTCTACATAAGTCTCTGTGTTTTTGGCCAAAATTGCTTGTGTGTGTTTTGAAGCTTGGCCAGACTAAATGTGGCATTTCTAGTATGTCTACTGTGACCAAGCATTTTTCTTCTCCACATTATCTGTTGCTTCATAGAGTTCAGGCTCTGGTGTTTGTCAGTGCACCAAGTGATGATGAAACATATTTTTGGTCGGTCGCCTTTTAACCACATAAACAGAGACCGTTGAAGTCAGATATTTTGCTTTGCAACCAAACAAATCAATTTTTCAAGTATGTGCCTTGCAGAGTGACTTGAAAATAATCTGAAATTCCCCATGTGTGATTTCCTGTAGCTCTGGGCCTGAGTGCTCGACTGAGTGCTTCCTACTTTGTGTACTGAGTGTAAAATATATAATTACACTATAGCAGTGTGTCAATGTCACTTTAATTATTAGTTTTTTTATTACTTTTTACCCAGTAATTCAGAATCAGAAAACTTTATTGATTCTGGAAAAAATGCCTATGTTACAACTGCATAGTGTCTAAAATAAAACTCAATTAAAAACACTCTATATGAAATACACTATATATACACACAAAATGTTGGGGTATAAATACTATAGATAAATACCTCAGTAGTTTATTAGTAAGACAAATAGTGGCTTGGACTTATTCTCTATACCAAGTCCATTGCTATGAATAGTAGTAGATCAGTAATATTGATTACTGAGTAGTGATATTACACATGCTAAGATTACACACATTTCTTTATAATAATCAGAAACCACAACACACTTTTTCAAACCAGTTTTTCATGGTGATTTTAGATCTGCTTTCAGTTTTTTCCAGTTACTTCCACTTTTTGAATTATGAGTAATATTAGATTTGCCATAGACTTGCATGCGGTTTTTATTAAAACTTTTCAGTGCGAAGCCAGATAGGTGTACAATGTGGCATAGATAGAATGATCAGTGTCAGTCAGCATATGATTATTATATGGTAATTACACCAACTATCATGCAATATATAACTAGTTTCATCACAAAAACTGTATGTGTGTGAAAAACTAAACACAGATTTGAATTCAGCATGAAAAACACTACAAAACCCAAATAAACTTGTCTCTGATTATTTTGACCTGCTGACTTGTGATATTGCACATCATAATAAGGTTTTGCACATGACATGTGCAATGATTTACCCAGTAAGAGACTGCACATTGACTAGCAAAAGGTTCTTGCACACATTATTGTATGGGTGTGTGCCAGGGTGAGGTGTTAAAGTCTGATTTTGGGTGTGTGACAGAGGGAGGAGTTATAGAGTCTGTTCAGTGGAGCACTTTATCCTCCCCCATTGTAGCCATAGTCAGACCTCCCCACCTTCTAGGTCTGCCCCAATCACACAGTCCTGCCAAACTGGGAGGGTGAAAGCTGGCATATGCGTCCTCTAGGCAGCACTTTATCTTTTTAAATTGTTGCTTTTCCAACTTCATTGGACTCTTTAAGTTAACAGACAGATGTGTTGATGTTCAACACATTAATCAAATAAGTCTTTATCTTTTTACAATAAGTAGATCTAGTGTTTAATTCAAAGCTTGGCAATATATTTGATCAATATTCTATCATTTTATTGTTTTTATGATTCATTTTGTCACAGAACTCATTTCTGATTATACTTCAGGGCTTTAAGAAGACTGACCAACAGATAGCATAATTATTTTTTTTAACTGGGTTTAATTCAGCACAGATAAAGAGAATGAAGAGAATAAAAATCATTGTACTTTTTTCAAACCGGTAACAACTTATCAAAATTCCTCAAGAATTGTAAAGCTATATTAAGTTTATAGCTCAGGCAGGAGTGATTGGGTAGCTTAATTTTGGACTATAAAGTCCCTACACCTGTCACTCTTTAGGTCTATAGTGATGGGAGATTGGGAATGACAGTTATGCTTTTTTGGACCCCCTATTAGATCCACAGATGTTTGTGGTATTGCAGGGTTTCACAATAGCTTGCCATCTCAAAGTTAGCCCCTTTTGTGAGTCACAAACTGTGTTCTGTGCTTTATAGCAAGGGGGCGCTATAACAGTCAGTGAGCCCAGTGAACCTGTCTTGTACAAGTCTTTTGCAAAACTGGTTCACTTTGTATTTTTATTCTCTTCCTGTAAAGCACATTGAATAACCTTTGTGTTTGACAATGTCATACACAAAGGCTTTATAAAGTTTATTTAAATAAACTTGACTTGCCTGTATAAATTCGATGATACGTGACTTCTTCATTCCTTTAGAACAAGTTAAGCAAACTATCCTTTTTCACCCCATTTTGTTTACTGATTTGTCTCATCACCTGTTTGACTACCCACAACTGTAATGTAAGAACGTGCAATGAGTTTGTAAGTCACTGGTGGTGGTTTAGTATATTTGTAGCCCTATAGAAGACTTTATTCTTGTGTAGAACCTTTTGCCTGTCTCAGAACTAATTCAGAAAACTTAAGGAGCAAAACTACCAATTTTTACACTGCACTTTGATTAGATTAGATTATTAATTAGATTATTAGATTAGTAATTTTGTTTAAAGCCCAATCAATTATATCAACAGAAAAAAGCCCCAGTGGCGCATACCTTCCAGGGGACAGCTGTACAGTCCCCCCCCCCCCCCCCCCCCCTGCCTAGGGGGGAGGTTGTTCGGTGAACCTT
>JBBJLR010000037.1:1671824-1684925 GCA_037577145.1 Brachypetersius gabonensis
CACACACACACACACACACACACACACACACACACACACACACACACACACACACACACACACACACACGTAACAGTCTCTCCCTAACCGCTGCTTGGAGACACGTGCTGGTTTGACTGGCGCAGCGCTAATGAACTTCCACACTGTTTGTTTTCATAGTATCACCTACTCCTGCGGCTGCTGCGCGTCCTGTCTAACAGTGCGTGCGCGCGCGCATGTGTGTGTGAGAGAGAGAGTGGCCGTCTGCTCTCTACTGCAAACATTCTTGTCCCTCCGTCTGCTACTACACAGGACGTCAAAGACGAAAATGAAATAATTACTGTGTCACAGCAGCGAGAGGACAGTAAATCACAACCACTCACACACATACTCACACACAGAGCAAATATTGAGTCTACTGGGTCCCATTTCACACATGGTTAAATATTAAGACTAAATAGTGTGTATTTTTGCTGTTTTAGATGTGTTTTAGACTTGCTCTGATGGAAGGGTATTGGGTTTCAGTGAAGTGAAGTGGGGTGCCTGGGTAATAAGAGGGTCTCCTTAGCTGTGAATTGTGTTTTGTATCGGATCTTTGCTTCTTTAAAACCCCAGTAATACTAAAGCAGTAATTTTCAAACGTATCTATTGGCGGTGTCTGTAGTGCACAGTCCTGTCACAATATAGACATAAATACCTAATCCAAATTATTTTCCGCAGTCATCAGATTTCACACATAACTTAGAAGCCCCCACATACAGTCAGTGTTTTCAATGCATTACCATGACAGAATAGAGCAGGTGTTGACTTATATAATAGAAGTCAATGGGCAGATGCTGTGAGCATCCTAACCTGTCTCAAACTTTCCAGACTAGCTTCTGAGGTTTTTTTTTTAATTAATAAAGACAATATCCTACACACAAATAGTTTGGTAACACTCTCCAGTATGGCTACTTGACACCTACATATGCCTTCATAAAAACTGACATAAGTCTATGTAGAAAAAGTAGCTTTTCTGACCTTTTGGAATTAAGCCTTTACAAATGTTAATGTGGGTTGTCATGAAAGGTTTATGTAGGTGTCATATAGCCTTTACGTTGGCTTATGTTTGTGTTTTAAGGCAGCAGGGTCCTTCTACTTTTTGCTGAGGCAGCTGTAGTCATGCTTGGTTCACCTATTTTCTAAACCTATGCACATTTACTGGGCAAATACACACTGTATTCCTATCCAGTTGCGTGCCAGTTAATAATGGTTTTTAAAAGGCTGCAGGAATAGCGGAAAAAATGGTTTTGCCTGTGCACATTTATGGCCTACAGTGGCACCGACATATTTTTTAATTTGATGAACTCCTCAGCTGTCCTGCAAACAGACATTTCTGAGAGTTGCTGATTTATTTCCAAAGCCGTGCTGAGTCCAGTTCCTCTCTCAGAACCCTCCTGGTGTTTCCAGAAGATTACGGGAAGCCGGCTGGCAGATCATTCCATTTTTGTCAGTTGCAGTAAAAGCATATAGCTTTAGTGGTCAGAATGGACTGCTTTTTTTGAGTTCTGTTTAACTATATGCCCAATCCATAGATACAGTCCATTGAACATCGTGGGTTTTTTGTTTTTCAACCAGTGGAAGTATTTGAAGTAGCTTTGTGGCTCAGAGCTTGGTCAATTTGTGTCCATAGTATAATGACTTGTGGGCTGTTTGGAAGAAGTCTGTAATAATTTCTATTTAAACGGAGGCAAATAGAGGGCTAGTTTGTTTTTCGTTTTTAAGTTTAATTTAATCTTTTAATTTCGTCCATCTAGCATATTATCTGTTTTGATCTGTACTTGGGCGCTTACTTCACATGTGACATGTATAAAAGTTGCTAAGTTGGTAGACTGCAATAATAATATTTATTCATTGCTATCACAACACTGGGTTTTGCATTGCTGATTTCCCTGAATATCCTTTGAGCATCCAAACCTGTCTCAAGCGTTCTGTTTTCAGGTTTATGCAGAAATATTATTTGGTATATTTTGGTAACACTTTGCTGCAGGGCTGTGTTCATTAAGCTACACCTACATAAGCCTTCATGACAATTGACATAAGCCTGTATTGACAGTGATAGGCTTACACTAGCAAACATCTGTTGTCATAACTGTATGGTGTAAACAGTAGCTATTATGACCATTGAAGGTTGCTGGATTTAAACCTTTAAATGTTAGCATAGATTGTCATAAAAGGCTTTTGTAACTGTCATACAGACATACAAATACAAGTGTTACCAATTTTAATTGGAACATTGCAAGACAGCATTTAATTACATCCCGAAGCTCCCTCACAATATTGTGGAAGGTACATTATATGGAAAGTATATTGTGAGTGACACATAACTGCGATGCTTTTTTGTCCATGTTGTGCAGCCCTTCTAAATAACAATAAATATGATTCATTATGGCCCAAAGAGGAGGTCTAAGCTGAATTTAGTCGTCCATCGTCCTCGTTCTTCTTGTCCTCCACAGCGCGAACCACATCAGGGAGATGAACCTTGACACTGCAAGCGTTCGCCTCACATTCTCCTTCGCATCAAAGAACCTCAAACCTCGACCTAAAATATACCCACTCTGGCTCTCAAACCAGCACCATGTGTGTGTATGCAAGAGAGGAAGTCTGGAAGGGAGAGAGAGAGAGAGGGAGAGGAGAAAAAAAATCTGTGTCTGAGTGCACATTTAGAAAAACAGAACCTGTGCTTTCTATCACTTACTTCATCCTGGAGGTAGACTGACGGTGCCGTCTCAAGGCCCCTGGTCTCTGGGGCTGTGGCAGACCCCTCACCAGGGAGACAGTTTTGGGGGCTCGGGGGATAGTGTAGTTGGGGGCCCCCCTAGAGCAGCATAGAAAAAAAAACAGTAAGAGGGAAGTCTGCACCACTCTCTGAATGCCTGGTGCACCCCCTGAACGGAACATGGGTTACAACAGGTCAGACACTGGAAGTCAAGTCTGGGCCAGAAGTGTAAACTATTCCATCTGTGTCTGTATCTACAAACCGTTCCATCGCCCAGACCCCACCCCCACTTCACCCAGGAGTCAAGGCCCCCCTCTTGCCTCTCCCGGCTTTCTTTTTCTTTTCTTTCTTTTTTTTGCGAAGCACAAGACAAATAAATCCAGGAAAGGGCTTCCGAAGGCCTGTGCATCACAGCTTTCCGATAAGCACCCCTGCCTCCCCCCCACCAAAAAAAAAAAAAAAATGAATAGGATTCCTACGCAAGCCATAACTCTGGGCGAGGAGGCCGGCAGGCTGTCATCACCGAGACTGCTAGACAAATTATCAGAGCTGTCCGCCTCGCGCCACAGGAGTCCTCCTGGGCCTGCCAGAGAATAGCCATGACATTCTAGATGAGCTGTCACAGCTCCTGCACATTTCAAATGGATGCGAAAGCATTGCGCTAATGCTGTCACTATTACTCAGTTTAAAAAGATAGAAAAGGGTCATTGATGAAAATGTACCTTCTCAGTTAATCTGCAGTGATTTTGTATGATGATGATGCATAAAGTCTACTATTGCTTTTGCAGAATGAGTAATTTAGCAAATGTAACTGTAAGAAACCATTGTTGTTTGCCTTCCATGCATATAAAGCAAATTACCAACAAAGCAAATTACCAAATGCTCTCAAACATTCTATGCAGAAAGCTTGCTCATACTTGCAGTTTTGTTGTAGTTTTGTCTGATTTTAGAGGGTTCTGTGATTGCTCAAAAAGAGCTATATGGTGGATTACTCAACAATGAGGGTCTGGCTCCTAAACCTTTCACATGTTTTTGTTACCTCGGTCCAGTTTAAATATCCTTCTGCAACTACTCTGTTTACCTCTGCCATGTTTCTGTGCAGCCACCAAGACTTGCACTATTATATATGATTGTTCAGAATTATGATCTGTAGTTACTTTTATGAAGTCTAGTTGTATCTAAACCACCATCCAAACAATCTCTGGTATGGTAGCTGAACAGTTCTTAAAAGGGAGCAGGCATCGTAACCGCTCAGGGTGACACTACAAATAGTCAAGTAACTATTAACAGTATTAGTAACATATTACATTGTTTTCCATTGGTTTACATTTGATCAGCTGCTAAATGTCAAGTGTTGAAATATTTCAGTAACAGTATGCAGATGCACATTGTGAATCAGAAATGCTACACACTGGAAAAGAGTTTTGCACATGCATCTAGATCCTAATAATTTTCTCTGATGTGCTAATCATGGGCCTGGTTGGTTTGGGTCACAGCACCAATTGGATGGATGCTGTCTTCAGTGGGGCTTATAATACAAGCCTGGTGTACAGTGTGTTAGTGTATTAAAATATTATGGGGTACTCCAGCTAACAGGTTCTTAGTTGAATGGTATATTTTGATGCAGCCTTAAAAAATTAATCATTTTGTTTATTATATTTGTTCTGATAACGCTGTCCACATGATGAATGGACGAATAGTGTAGGACCTAAAATTATCTGGAATAAAAGTTTCATTTAATAATGTTCTGTCTTATAAAGTTTACTTTGTGCAGATAAGAGGCTTTTTCTTTTTTGCAGGACAGCGTCGATTCATATATATGTACGTGGAGAGAGGCAGAGAAAAAAAATGAACTTAATCGCTTTTAAACAGCCTTGAGAATTGCTCAAATTTTTGACAGATGTTTTTGCAAAGAGCCAGCGATGCGTTGGCCTGGTTCCATGACGCTTACCTTTTCTTGACTGCTTTGGTTGTTTGGTGTTTTTTTGAGACAATGCCTGGTCTTTGTCTTGTTTGGCTTTTTCTTTACGGGCAAATGTTGGGAAGATTTTTTTTCATTTGTTTTCCTCAAAAAGATTTTCTTTGCGGTGCTTTTTTTGCGGTGCTTGGTTGGAATAATGTAAATCTCAGCATTTTTTTTCAGTGGCTCTGTATTGTCCTCTTGGCCGTGGAATGCCAGACCTGTGAATAAGAGTGGGTTATCTGGAAAATGAAAGACAGATGAGCATCTGTTGTGCTACTGAGGTTCCAGTTGGGGTCATCCCATTGCCTCAGTTCTGCTAAAGGAACCAGCACATATAGGCTACAAACTAAAAAAAAAACTGTTTGTTATGATTTCGTTATACCTGAAGTTTGAATTGACCAGAATAGTGATATTTCCCTTATTTGCCTCGCCAAATCATATCAAGTGTCAAAAAAGCAAAAGAAGCACCACTCTAAGGACCCGTTCAGTGGATTATTGCTTAAAGAAGCACGGTATGTACATAAGATGTGTGTATGTGAAGAACCATGAAGTAATAGAACGTGAGGATTCTATTATATATTTGTTATACCACCATTTAGGAATCATTTATATCTAAGAATCAAATGACTTACCACAGTCCATTTGTTGAGCAAGTGAATGTGAAGTTACTTGTTTCAGATGTTAAATATACATACTTGAAAATGTCTTGATAGATAAAACACTCATGACTTTTTTATTTCTACACATCTTGTACAGAACAGTATGTATGTATGTTTTATGCAATAAGTTTTGCTCCAAACCATTCCAAAAGAAAATCATGCACTGATAACTCAAAGCCTGGTGATTTAGCGGGCTGGTGCGCCATGTTACTGTTCTTTTGAACTGGGCTGTGTTTCCTCGTTTTGATTTAGGATGGGCCATGTACTACAGTTTGATGAGCAAACCAGAAAGGTGAAGGATGCCAACATGCAGGACGAAGACACGTTTGAGATCTATGACCCACGCAACCCCGTCAACAAGCGCAGACGAGAGGAGAGCAAGAAGCTGCTGAAGGAAAAGAAGGCCAAGAGGTGAACACTTTTGTCCTCTCTCTCGCAGAACTCTCCCTTCTTCTTATCTCTCTATTCTGCACATCATCTGGCTGGCTGTCTCTTCATGGAATGAACTGCAACCCTGGATCTTGTTCCATATCAAATATCTACCCTGGGTTAAGAAACTGATATCCATTGTTTAAAACAGGGCTTCTGTGGATTTAAGAAATTATGTACAGTAGAATCATTTCAGAATGAGAATCTAAACCCCTCACACGTAATAAAAAGGTTTGTTTCTAAATCACGGTCTAAATCTGTGTTTTAAAAATGTTGCTGACCTTTTGCTGCTGTTGCTTTGTTATAAAGTGTGCAAAATCTCTTCCCGATTTGAGCTTGGCAAGTTTTACATAGTTTGATAATAATAGCTATGCATAAAGACACTGTGTACCCATTCTAAATCAGCTTCCATCATTAACTCGTCTCTTATCTGTTTTCAACTTTATTCTCACTTTACACTCCTCAGCTGCAGTGACCAAATGAGCACTGTCCTTCGCACTCAGTTTTTGGATGGATAAACAAACTTTTGAAAAATAACTGCAAGCACAAATGCTCGTAGCCCAAATTTTAGCTCTCAACTCAAAACAAAAAATCAACCGAGATACGGCTCATATCTCAAAAAGACACTCGTAAGTCAGGTACCACTGTATATTAAAACCGTGCAGTTAATGTGGGCAACAGAACCTCATCAAGCTCATCAAGACTGTTCGCAATAGAGAACTAGAATAACTGTGTGCTGTAAATAAATTCTCTAAGACATGCTTCAGTTGTGCGCTTTGAGTGGGCATTAGCCCTGGATGATGAGGCCCATCTGAGGCTCATTGACGGTCTGAGCCCATGAATTCCTTGAGCCATGGTGAGATTTTGAGGAAGAGGGGGAGGCTGGTGCTGCCGTAGGGTTTCACAGAGCTCGATAAAACCGCCGTGCTGCGTATCTCCACCCCATCGCACTGTGCATGGCTGCCATCATAAAAAAAAACTTCTCTGCAGAAACTGCAAAAGTAACGGGTATTAAAGCTGGATCTGCTCCCTCGCCATCTGCCTTGAACCTGGAAAATGAAACAGTATGAGTCTCTAAGTTCAACTTGACTGGCGTCGAGCGGCCAAAATGATGTAAGATGCGCGGCTGTAGTGAAATGGGACAGATACGGCGCTCGCTTTGCCCAACCTGCAACCGTACACCCAGAAAGAGTTTTCCGCCGTCTGGATTGGGTGCAGTTTATGGCCATATGCCTGATTTAAAAAAAAAATTTTTTTTTTATTAAAAGAGCCCTCCATTATCCTCAAACAGTGGCAAGATTCGAAAGCATCCCCATCGTTTTTAATCAGCCTCGTACTTTGTTCAAGGGACTGAAGCCTTGCAGTCCTCCTGATGATGCCGGCCGACTGTGGTTACGACTAAATGATCTACCACGAGTATGTGTGACCAGGAGCACAGCTTGGCCAGCACGCGGCCTTTTACTGTTCCCCTGGGATCGTGCTTAAATTTTCATATGGAACAGGAAGGAGAGTTAATGTTACACCATGAGAGCCGTACGGCCAAAGCTGCTGCAAATTCAAACCAGGTGAGATGCACCAAAGCCAGTTCGGCTACTGGCGTCCATGCTCTCTCTATTCCACCAAAGTCACAGGGGGGCCATTTGCAGGCCATGGGGGGTTTCTGGCTTTCAGCATGTTATAACTGAGTTTATGTATCTGGGGTAGTTACCTAAATGTAATATGTGTATATTAACTGTGTTGATGAACAGTGTGGCAGTTGACAGACGGACTTACTTCACATGAATCCTCTGGCATGTTCAGCCCGAGGGAGATGTCCTGAAAGATGACATTGAGCTTCTAATGTTGCCTCATTCTACTTTTGCCACCTATTTTAACCTTTCACAGACCATTTCAGATGAAGTTACTACATTTACTCTGCAGATGCAGATGTCTTTTTCTACTCAAGTTACTAATGTGTTTTCTAATGCTGAAAAATGCTCAAAATCTTGATTAAATAAATATACATGATGTGATTCGTATCATTTTTTGTGTGTATGCTGGCAGCAAGTTATGATTTGGCTGCAAGAATTACAAGGAGCATCAGAATGGAGTGAGCCTCATATAACGGTAATGATGCACAGTGAACCTCTACAGCATGCCAGGAGACTGTATAATAGTCGTTTGCTACAGCACACTTGAGCCAGGTAATCAGGAGCTGTAGAACCTGGCTGGGTTTTGCATGAAACTGGAGCAGAATGCATATGAACTGATTGGAAGTCCTTCAGGACTGCATGGAGAACCTTTGTGCTGCAGTGTCTGGTTTGCACTTATATTATGAATTCACACAGCTGGCTGTCCCTTTTATGTTTATTTAACACATTTAAATCTTTATTTGCTAAGTATTAAAAAGAACTGTTGAAAGTAAAAGAAGTCTATGATTTTTTTAAAGGAGCACTTCACCTCAGAATGCTAACATGGGCAGTAATGAATGGAAGCTAGTGGAGGGCCAGCTAGCATGGCACTTTGGCCCAATGCTGAGCAGCGTCAGTTTTTTGTGTGAATTTTTTACTTTAATAGCTTTGGGACCGAAAAGGCCCAAATTAGATTTTAAAACTGCACCAGGCAGACCACACGCACACGCACACGCACTGACTTTTTGACTTTCCTTTGGCACGAAACTGGAATAGTGGCCCTCAAATGGCCATGAGGTTTGAGGTGAGGGCAGACAAGACAATGTCAGTCCTGTTCAGCAACACCCTGCTAACACTTAACATTCTTATCATCCAGCCAAGGCAGGAAATACCCATCGGTACTGCTGGTCACATGATCACAGGAGATGAAATGGACCAGTAATGGCATTATCTTGTCTGCTGACTACTATCTTTCCTAGTCCTTGTGAATGAGGACTAAAAATAACACTCTTAATCCTTCTCCCACCTACAGGAGCACAAGGAAAGCAAAGTCCTCTCTGAGACCCTGGTTCCCTTTCTCTAGGCTTGTTTGACTTCTCAAGAGTGGAAAGACTACATGCAAGGTGTTACAGTTCAAATACAAATTAATTTTCATTAAAACTACTTATTTAAATTGGATTAGTATTTTGTTCCTTAATCACAAAATAGCAACATGGTAGAAAGCATCTGACATTGCTTTATATTCGATACATCGCATCTGTGGTTAGCTCTCCCTTTGCTCCAGTGTGTTCACCTTACTGTGTTTCAATACCTCCCTTTTGTGTGGCTTATCCAGTACTATATTTTCCCACGCAGGTCTGCTTAAGTGGAGCTTAACTTCTAAAGCCGCAGCTCATTGAAATCCTGGCCATGTCATAAGTGCAACTCAGCACTGTTCCAGTTAAAGTCACACCAAGTTTTGTTCTTGCAGCTTGCATTTCAATGTTATATTATTAGATCACTGTTGGGAGGCAAATGAGCTTACTATGATGCGTAGCAGTACAATATAACAAGGATCTACATCAAATAAATGGCGCAGGCATCTGTGTAGTGTTGTTGCATCTGAACCTAGATCGTCCTCTAATGATACCAGTGTGTTGATTTTACAGATTCAAACAACATTTAAAACCACAGAGAGGTAAAGTGAATAACATTGTCTTATTTGATATATTAGGCAGCAAGTAAACAATCAGTTCTTGAAAAATAGTTTTGGAGTAACAAGCCTAAGAATCAGAGCGATGTGCCAGATTGTGATTGATTTATAACTGCTTCAGAGTGTTGTTAAAATGACTTGTCTTTGTGGGAAGTTCATTGCTGAACTGGTAACACGATAATTGGCTTCCAAGGGTCATTGCCGCTTGAAGCGAAGCCTCTAGCCTGTCCTACAGAAGAGGTAATGTTGCAAAAACTACTGACAAGGATTATTCTGGATATGATGGAACGATCAATCGCACAGTGCATCATAGCTTGCTGTGTGTTTGGGTTGGGTACCTGTACACTTGTTTAATTGCCCATGCTGACCACTGCTTACCACCAAAACAGGCTATATTGGGAGCAAGAGCATCAGAACTGGGCCATGGAGCACTGAAAGAAGACAGCTTTGTCTGATGAAAGTAAGTGATGGTACCAGGAACCATGGGAAGAAAGAGAGCTGGCAGAGGCAGTGTGATGTTCTGGACAGTGATCTGCTGGAGAACCTTGGGTCCTGCATTCTTGCGGATGATACTTTAAGACATGCCACTCACCTAAACATTGTTACAGAGCAAAGACACCCCTTCATGGCAGCAGTATTCCCTAAAGGGTGTTTTTGAGGATAATGGTAATATCTATAGTTTGAGCATGAGATGAAGTTTGAGGAGTTGACTTGGTCTCCAAATTCCCCAATCCCTGATGTGTGCCGGACAAATTAGGCCAACCTCATATTTTAAAGGACTTAAAGGATCTCCTGCTAACGTCTTGGTGCAGATACCAGAGCAATGATCAAATTTCTGTTTGTATTTTTCAAACATACTGCCATAGAACAGGGGTTCAATGCTGACGACCTGGTATTATACAGTAATGCCTATTTTTTAAAGCAAACGCTCAATATGCCCCTAAATATGCTTCCATAACACTTTAATTTCATGTTAAACTCTGTTTAATGCATTCCCCTGTATGTAAAAGTAAATAATCATGAGAAAACTTTATTGCTTAAAAAAGCATTAACATTTAAGGTTAGCATTAGCAGCATGCGGAGAACGAAAACAAACGCTTGTACACAAAAGAAATGTGAAATAACCCTCTCTACCCACATGTTTAGACCGGACACAGCTTACTAATACTAAATAAACTGAGATAACTGTCAAAAATTGGGTGGGGGGCCGTTAAAAACGCTAAAATAAGAGGATAAGACACAGGGCATGCATGCTACATGCTGCAGCAGGCTGCTTCTTTTTTATGGCGGTTGACAACTTATCAGTGAATTATCGCGTTACACTGAATCAGCGAGGGGTTACTGTACACATATTTGATGATGATACTAATCACTTATTGATATACAAATGTGCTGTTCATCGAGGAAAGTCTTCAAGAGAGACATGAAGGAGAGCATGGAAGTACACAGTTTTATGGTAACCACACTGAAAGACCTGCCACTTACAGAGGAGAATCTGTTGTAGATTGACTTCTGTCTCGGGACCTGAGGATCTGTAGTGATGAAGTAGCTCCAGACCATATTTAATGTCCAGATTATGAAGGTCTTTGAGAGAATTACACAATTATTTATAATTAATATGTGAAGCTATTGGTATGCAGTGCAGCTAAATAAAAACAGTGATATATGTGTTTTTGGATTGCAGTGGATTTTTCATTTGATATGTGTTTTTGGGTTGCTCAGGTTTGTTAATGGTTTTATCTGAGGACTGCAACAATCATTAGAGGAGAATATGAATTCATAGACCAGGCATCCCGAGTATTGAGAAATGACCACAGAGGTTCAGGAGTGCAAAAGTGAGAAAATACGGTTTGCTTTATTGACTTAATATTAGTCTCAGTGGTAAGTGAGGGATCAAATGGTACTCAAGCGAAGCCCTCAGTGACGCATTGTGTCAAGTGTAGTTTATTTTAGCAAAGAATTTAGGCCCCAGAGTATCTTCATATACCCCCACCCCTGCATTGTATTCACTGAATCTACTTTTAATACACTTTTACTGTGATATTTTGATGCTGAGCTACATTGCTACACTCATTATGAGAGCCTCTACACATCAGCAGTTTGCTCATAGTTCTGCAAAAGCATGGAGGTGGTGTGTGTGTGTGTGTGTGTGTGTGTGTGTGTGTGTGTGTGTGTGTGTGGAAGAAGAGGCAGCTGTTGGAAGACATGTTGAGCAAGGCACGTGGCTGACCTCCAACCTTGAGCCATGAAAAAGCTCAGACGTCAGACAGCTCCCCACACGTGTGATGCTCAATACAGACGGGTTGCCATGGCTCCTCTCAGTCAGAGTAGATTTGAGACAAAAAAAAAACTTTAGCAAGAGAGCTATGGGAAAAAAAACCCACAGTCGACCTTCTTGTTGCTCTGCAGTGGAGTTTAAGACCTACTTGTGTTAATGAGCAACCACAGTCAATTATGCTCTGCTGACCAGAATTGTTTCACAGAGTCGTCCTCATTCTCCTGATCATAGTCCAATCTCAAACAGGGAGTCTAATAACAATCAGGATGAGGGCTCTCTTAATCATGCTGCAGGAGAAATCTGCATCGGCTGGATGATTTCATCTCTCATTCCTGAGAGGTGCTTGACGTGAAGCTTGTGTGTGCTTTTTAATTGCACCAGAATGCAGAATCCTGTTGTTTTTTGCAGCAGCTTGACCTTGCCAAATCCACTTTGTACTGGCTCTGCACTCTGCATCAGGATGGAATTGAATTAGCTGCAGGCTTTGCCAGCAAAACTCTTTCAGTGCTTTCTGGGCTGATGCGTCCTGCACAGTCACGACTTGTTTCAGCTCTGCACCAAAGGGATCTCTCCTCTTTTATTCCTGTACATTTTGCATTCAGATTTCCAGCACTGTCAGCACAGTCAGCTGCAGATCTGGAGGCAGATCTAAGGAGTGAACTTATACTGGCACTCACTAATAGGCCATTGCCATGATTGTGTCAAAGCAGCATTGAGAGTACTCAAAAATAAAATCTGGCCAGCAGTGTTTTTGGAGCTCCCTGCAGGAAGACTGCATTGTGCACAGTAAAGCTTTTATGGAATTGTGCAAACTTGACATAAAAACAGTTAAAATGTAAATATTTTAACTAGGGGTGGGCATAGATATTTTTTTTATCTAGATTAATCTCACTGTAATCTTGGAATTAAAATGATTTATCTAGATTAATCTAGATCAAAATGGCTCATTTGAATTCTGCTGAAGGTTGAAGCTACTGTAGGTAAAAAACGGATAACGAACGCTCATATTCCATTTTGGTTTCATTGAGTTTCACAAGCTGCTGCGTGTAGGAGGGAGGAGAAAATGACCTGACAGCTCCGCCCACCTGTTTTGGCTGTAAAAATATTCTGAGAGAAAAGATGTGGGGTAGAAAAAAAGAGTTTCGGAGGGAAAAGACGCAGGGATAGGGATGGGAATCGATAAGAAATTATTGAGGTCAATGCCATCATTGATTAAAGTGTTACAAAATGAGCCTGTTGCCTTAAGAAAGTTTGCATTCTGGGTAATTGAGCCTCTAGTGAGGCTGGAAGAGTGTTTCAGTGTGTGGTAGCGCGGGAGTGTTTGCCGTTTTACATGGCCGTCCTGTGAGTGACTCATCACTCTGGGTTTTTTTTTGGAGAAAGTAAATAATTGCTCCCTTTCCAAGCAAGGAAAGAACAGACCCTGCTCCCCGTAACTGTTTTATATTTGGAC
>JBBJLR010000037.1:1685025-1706833 GCA_037577145.1 Brachypetersius gabonensis
TCGTAGGCCACTTTCAGCTTCGAAAGCAGCTGTTTTATTAGATGTCAGAACTTCCTACAACCCTGGGGACTAAGCCCTCCTTGTCTTTCCGTCCAAGTCACGTCCCTGTTTCACGTCCCTGTTACTTACAGGTCTGAAGACTCGTTCTCGCTACAGTGCAATTCGGCTAGCTATACATCCGCGCTAAAATATCAAGGTGAAAGTCATCATAGCTTGCGTAGTATAGACCCATCTCCCAACCCAACTTTGTGAATAGATTAACAGTGATATTTTTTATTGCCCGATAAGAGTCTCACATTAATGCAGCACGTTAACGCCGATAATGGCCCACCACTAGTTTTAACAGAAGAGAGGCATTCTTACCAGACAGAGAAGTAAGTTCTAACTCAGTCAGCTGAAACACGTACAGTAACCCCCACTTTCATGCAGATCAGCAGTCATGGTTTCAGTCCATCACGGTTTTTCGAACCACCTGCTTTTGAGTATAGCTGACTTTGAAAGTAGCCAATCCGAGAACGTTATTTCTTTCTCCTTGCTCCTGAATGGCTGCTGCCCTGTGACGCTGCAGTCCAGGATTTCCCCTTTGGAGCATCTACAGTGTTCTTGTGTTTTTCAATTTGTTTTTCTTAAAGCCCTGTATTTTTATTACTGTAAATTAAATTCATTTATTACTGTATTTACCAGCTTATACCAAAGAAAACACATGTGTATGAATTACAGTGTAGTCTATACATGGGTAAATTTGGTATTTACATTCTAGCACATTCTTCAGTGTAAACTATACAGTACAAATATGTGTTTACCTTTAAATTTTCTTTAAGGCTAATGAGTTTTAAATGAAATTAAAGTGTTTTGGGAGCATGTATAGGGCATGTTTAGAGTTTACACTATAAAAACAGACATTTTTAGGCATTTTTTTAACCACATCACAACAACATGGTTTTTCAGTATACATGGGTGCTCTTGGAACCTAATGTACTGTGCTCTGTTAGTAAACTTGGTGCAGCTGGGCTTCAGTAAGTGCTACTTGGATAAATGTGCTACAGTGGTAACTTCTTTGAGATTTAAGCCTTGTGGGTCTTATTGTGTTTTGTGAACATGCTTCATGCATTCCTGAGGAGGCTTAGCATTCTCTACTCTTTCTGTTACTGTTTTTGGGGACTGCGTTCTTTGCGTTTTCAGCACTGTGGCCTGGAGGGCCTGTGCCAGTTGTCCAAATCAAAGATGGCTGCCACAGCAACATCCTGTTGGCACCTCATTATGGATGTGCTGCTGGAGGGGAGGCTATGAAGAGCCACCGAGCTGCCAGTACGAGGAGCGATGGTTAAGGGAATACAATATGGGACAATAATATGGGTTCGAAGGGGGTATTGGACCATTAACAAAAACACATTCATTTCGCTGTCGTTTGCCAGATTTTTGGATTCACGCTAGACTGCTCATGAAAGCCCTGCTACCAGAGGAATTGGACGAGACTGATCTGGAATGAATAGCATTTCCCCCAATTTTTAAAGCATTGAAAGGAACCCGTCAAAACAATAAATTAAGCCCAAGTCTACAACCAAGACCAAGGTTAAACTCTAAAAAGGAAACCTCAAAAATATTTAAGCCGAGCCTGGGCAAACTTTTTGCATTAAATTACGCTCTGGATGGTTGTTATCTAACCTTGCAGTTGGAGACTGTAATAATATTTCCATTTAAGGATTGCCTGAATGTATTCCATACTGTGGGGAGACGGGAGAAAAAGTGCTGTCAGAGAAAATATGTACATTCATGAGTACAGAGCAAGTCTGCGTGTCACTCCGAACGAGTGCTTAATTAATCATAAGCTTCAGCTTTAGTGAAGTGTGTGTCAAGTTCTCTTAAGATAGTACTCACCACTGACTCATAGTGATGATAACACTCAAATAAACCATCAGAGTGCTCTGTCAATATTTAATCATCGGCATTACCGGCAGGCCCCAGACTCCGGGTTGACCTCTTGACCTTCAAAATATTTTTGTGGGCTGATACATTCACCTACAATGTGATGGCTGTTAACTGTTCTGTTTGCATATTGAACAGGCAGTTTTATTTAGCTATAGACCATGTATTTTTTTTCTCGGGCAGTATGACTGAACTGTGGTGGAATGGCACTTTTCTCAGAGCTTTCTCAGAGACGTCCACGTCTGCTTTTCATTTTCATCCTCTCTTGAGCAAAACACGTCCAGTTGCCGCTGCATTTAGAGGAAACATTTGAAGAAGATTCAAATTAATTAGCATTTTGTT
Organism: Brachypetersius gabonensis; assembly: GCA_037577145.1. Taxonomy (NCBI): domain Eukaryota; kingdom Metazoa; phylum Chordata; class Actinopteri; order Characiformes; family Alestidae; genus Brachypetersius; species Brachypetersius gabonensis. The sequence goes on from JBBJLR010000037.1 coordinate 1,687,294, forward strand.
TCCTGACATTTTCAGCAGAGCAGACAGATGGTCTTGAGTGGATGGCTGAATGTTTTCTGGGTGGACAGTAGACCTGGACGGTCACCCAGAAACCTGCAGCTGATTTGTAGGCTACTGGGTGATGGGTTTTGGTATGTTGAAAGGCAGACACAGACGTTCCTGCTGAAGGAGTTCAGGAAGCCGCAGAGACAGGGAGCCTTAAATCAGCTTATATAGCATTTTATCATAGCAATAGTTGATAGGTGGTGACAGGATTTTTGTGCTTTCGTAGCAAATAAAGAGGTTGGCTGAGTGATAAGTTGCTACATGAATTTTTACCTTTTTTAACTCCAGTGTTCAAACAGTATATCTCCTCAATAAGAACATTTTCTGATATATGCTTAAAAGAATGTCAGCTATGACCATGAGATGGTTTTAAGACCAGTATATTATTCACTGCATCTACCAGACTTCATAACTTGACCAAATTACAAAAACAATTTAAGATCCTGTTTTGTCTGAATATTTCCTCAGAACTGAACATGCTGTGTTGAAAAACTCAATTTGAAATCAGCATGAAAAACACTACAAAACCCACATAAACTTCTCTAATGATTTTGACCTGTTGACATGTGACATCGTCCTCCTGGACCATAGGTGCATCATACACAGACAACACACAGACAGATTAACAATGAGGGTCATTCCAGATTCATGGTCTGAGGGATGATACTTGAATTAAGTGGGTCTCAGTCCAGTAAAGAGGAAGAAACTAATTGTAAGTCAACTGTCTCCTCATTCAGGAGACATCTTTAATTGAAAGAATGATTTTTCAGTTCGCATTTTTGTAATATTTTCTTGCATAAAACAAATATTACTTTGAAGTACCTAATTTTCAGGCTCCGTCTTTTAAAATCAACTTTCACCAAACAAAAGTGTCATCTGTAATCCAGGGAAATCAGTTTACTCTGGAGAGAGCTGAATACATCTGTATTCAAGTCTGTTTATTCAAAATATGGTCCAGAATCACACAATGATCAAAAATAACCACAAAGCAAACTGTTTTTGCTGCTTTCTTTCCATATATGGACTCTATAAGCTGCGGGAATCATACATTAAGTACAAAAAAAACAATGTTTACATTCTACATCAAACTCTCATTTCAGCGCAGTCAGGCCAATTTATCTTTCCATTTTGTGGGCCCGTTAAATATTTGGTGGTATAATAGACCTCTCCCTGTATGAAGCCTGAACTGCTTTTACACTCTGCTTGTGGTGTACTAATGTCATCATATTTAGATGGATTTGAACCAGTCTGTTTCCCAAGTCTCTGTAGAATCAAATCAGTACAACTTGTCCAACTCATAGCAGCAGTGGAAGACGTCCACACATTCCTGGTAATACGTTTCCATAAAAATGTTATAACACTTTGTGTTGACAAAGAGACCAACTTGTAGGTAAGTTCTTGTGGTGCGAAATTCAAAATAACCTCCAGAAAGGTAGTTTCCGGGTTTCTGACCTTTTTTTAAAAAGAAGAATTTTAACCATCACTACAGCTGTCGTAAACAAGCCTACTCACGTTGTACAATTCATTGTAGTGATAATTTGTTTGTTTGCAGAGAAATCACCTTCTGATAATGCGAAGTACAGCTTCTCTGGGGTCATTTAATGGGGGGGCTACTGTTAGATTTTTTTTCTAAGCTGGTGAATGCATTTAAGGAAGCTGTATCTTATTACAACCACATGACTATCATAACAGCCTTGTCATTACAATAGAGAGAATGGAAAAGAAATGAGATGAAAACCTAGATGCCTGCCTCAGTGGGCTCCTTTTCTAAGACTTTATGGGTAAAAACTACAAACCTTACCTCTGTTGTCTATTCTGTGCTGAATTACAGTAAAATGGCTGTTTGCTGCTTTGTTAGTAGTGCTTTGACTGAAAGTGTTGCACATACAGTAGAGGCAAGTGTATAACAAGGGCAGTCAAACAATGCAAATAATACTTTGTGATTAAAGAAATGTGAGCAAATTAAACAATTGTGATTAAAGATAAAAATTCAAATTTAAAGATTTGTGTTTTGATTAATTGGTTATATGAGAAACAGTATCATTACATTATTAGGATCAGTATTATTTTCTAACCGTATAATTATATTTGAATAAAATAGTATTATTTGTTCCTTTTTTTGCACCTTGCAATTTGTCAGATGTATGTATTGTCACATATTGTATTTTGCCATTCAGTTCAATAATTTTCAGAGGACAAATGCTGTTGAGTTCGAGTCATTTGAAAAATTTTCTTTCCAAACTAATAATTGTTTGCAGAAACCCCTGCAAATTCATGGAAATGGTAGATATTTCCTGCTATTTATTTTTCCTTTTTTGTGGCAATTTTTCATGCATTTTAGTGCTAAATTATTAACAAAAATATAATTTATAAGTATTAACTTAAATTCAGCTACATTTCCGTACAAAATACAACTATACATTTTTCATATTGTCAAGACAACACAAAGAAAGGCATCTTGTGATGGTGAAATATCGCTGTAGAGGCAGGAGGTTTGAAAGTAGCCAATCCGAGATCATTCATTTTTCCTTGCTGCTGATTGGCTGCTGCCTTGTGACAGATCTCTGACAGATGCAGTCCAGCATTCCTGCAGTTTCCGAGCACAGAGCCATTTCGAGTGTTTCTCTGAGTGGTCAACAGTGCACTAAGGTTCCATGTAAACTTCTACAGGTTTAGTGTGTCAAGCTAGGAAAATTCTTTGACAGAGTTTTAAGGCAATCAAACGTCTTTTGTGAAAATGTCCTGAATTCGTTTTTGTGATCATTCTGGCTTTAGTGTTTGAATTTTTTATTTTACACATCCAGATATACTGACTCTCCACTCATTCATCAACTGATCTTTGATAAAGATCGGGTGACCCATGGGAGAGTCACTCTGATGTACTAGTCTACAAGTAAGTGGATAGACTAGCGGCCAGGTTTGGTTGACGCAGCCTGGATTCTCTGGGTCCATTCCCTACCCAACGCCTGCTGGGGGTAGTATAAGTGTAACAACGATGAGTGAAAACATAAGGATTTCAAACTGTGAATTCAGTCCAGCCATTGAGGGTGAAGAAAATACCGTATAATGTGACAAATTACATTAAACACTAGTTTATGGCCTAAATACCAGACATTTTTAAAGGACTTGGGTATAGATTTCTTTAATCATTAATGGTTGCAGTGTGCCAGGTCTTGTGTTGAAAGACGGAAGACATTGAAAATGAGCCACTTTCTTGCCTGTCATTAGGCATTAAGAAGCAGTTTTTATTGTTACAGTAGTCAGGCCTTTCCACAAATGTCAGTTACTCCAGAAATGCTGTTTCTGTCAGTCTTTGGGCTCCACAGTTCTGTAGCACTGCACAGTTAGTGCTGTTCTGACTTGTCGGCCGATTATGAGCTTGGTAATGAACTCATGATTTATGTTAAAGTAGGGAAAAGTTGTTCAGGTTTGTGATTCTCCAGGATCAGTTTCTGCGAAGTAGTATATTGTGTAGTATAGTACACTGTAGTGCAAAACATAATGCATTTTATATTTAAAGTTAAATATAATGCTTTACAAAATGCTAGTAAAGCACAAGGAAAGGGTAAGAGGTAAGTATTTCAGAGATTCTGGTATTGTTATATTGATCTGAGAAACTGATCTGATTTCAAGCTTTATTGAAACATCCTGTCCTTTTCTATTTTATTATGCACTCGAGGGGAGGCAAGAAGAGCACAAGAGATACAGGAGGAACAGGCGGTGTCAATCAGTGATGAGTTTGCCAGAATCTGTACCTGCCAACGTGCTTTAGTTTCCTGTCTCTCTTATTCCCATATTTACACCCACATGACAGTCCAGCCATTCCAACCTCCACCCCTGGAATAGTTTAACCAAAATGTTTTCCAATCTAAGGGAGAAGCTCATTGAATCTTTGCCTCAGTTCAGACTGTGACATTTAATCAGAATCTCCTGCACTGCATAAAGAAAACTTAATAAGTCTTAATAAGCTTTGTGAGGTCCATGAGATTCACAAGTGCTCTTGTTTTTTGGTCCATGTTGATCCCATAAATGGAACAACCTTAGCTTTTATCGTTATACTGTGTGCCCTTATTAGCCCATGATGCTCTCTTTGTGCTTGGGTTTCTTGCATGCTAAGGAGAAACTGGATAATTATGATTAATCCTTGATGTAGATTAAAGATGTGCAGGCCGCTGACCTTGCTTTTTGTTCCAGCTTGGCATGCTTTGAAGAAAAGTTACTAAGTGATTGACTATCGATTTGCAGTGTACTTAATCCACTTATCTGCTGGCTCTCTGAGTGACAGAAGGAGCTGTGATGGAAAGTGAAAACCTCAGGGTGACACACATTGACTGTGGATAGTGTTCAAGCAAAGCAGCTCATTTTTTTATTTTACTGTGCAAGGTTGCGCTCATGCAAATCTCTGCTGTCCAGAAAACTTTAAGAATAGGTTTTATGAAGTCTGTATCTGTATTTGGTCAATGAGAAGTAGCTTAAAAGTCTTGAGATTAACTACTTTTCCAAACAGTTTAGAAGGAAATTCAGCTGGTTGTTAGCAAACTGCCTCTGCTATCTGAAGGTTGTTCGACCCTCACTTACTACAGACAGTTTGTTGAGGGTGAGAAGAAAATACCTTTCTGAGATATTAGGAACCTGTGGAATGGGTCTGCATGCCACTCTGAACAAGAAGACTTCAAACTAACAGCAAATAAATAGTAGCGGCAGCTTGGAGAGCACAAAACCGAGGGCATATGTAAACTCCCATCCTGGATATTCAGAGTGGTTGCAACATTCAGCTGTGAGAAAGAATTCAGAGTTGTTGGGTTTCCCAGACATGAGCTGTGAGAAAATGCCTGGGAGTTAAAGGAAAGCAGCCTTGTTTGGCTATTTTTTTAGATGCTGCTTTATGCCATTGGGTTGAAAATATGTTACTTTACTGTCAAAACTATTTTAGAGAAAAAATTGGAGAAAATCCACACCAATTATGTCTATGAAAGAACTCTTAGCTTTGAAGCATCAACAGTTCACCCATCCACTCACACTCTTTCACTCAACAGTCATCCACTAGCTCAACACCTTCAAACAGATTTGGTGGTAAGAACTAAGAATGTAGAAATGTACCCATTGATTCTAAGTTCATGGTGAAAGTGAGACACCAGGTGAAGATTAAAAGGGAAACACTCTGTGTGTGAGTCTGGCAAAGCAGTTTATGAATGCCAAACAAATGTGTGATGGAATTTTGAAGGTGACTTTGCAGGGCTGAGACAAAGAGCAATTGCTCTTTCTAACAGCAAATGCAGTAAGAGGTCTTTTCACATCTCAGGTTTTGTTTTTTTTTGTTCAGCTGTGTCCATGGAAACGGTGAGTTCCAGTCTGGATTTGATGCTGGTCCAAAACTCCAATCTTTAAGTGTTTTGAACGTTTGAACACCAGGAACAAGCTGTGGTCCTCTAGGGCTGAAAGATAATTGTTTTTGAATCAAAATTACAATTTGAAAGAGTGCAATTTTCAAGTCACTACCAAGAGGAAACAACCAAACACCCACATGATTTTTACATGACAAAAGAACATCATGGTACACTATGTTCAGGATGTAAAGCCCAGACTGAAAAATAAAAATATTGACCCCAAATTGATCAGCCAACTCTTTCTGTTTTCACATTTCAGATCATTTTTACCTCTTTCACAGTGAGCAATAAAATCAGACTTCTCTTCCTGCCCCTGCTGGTGTATTGACTGACTCAGAATTACACATAAAACTTCCTTGCCTTGTATCTCACGGTAGACACTGGATCATGGTCATGCCAGTACAGTGCAAATACAGCCAAAAACAGCCCCATAAACTAAAATAGCACAAAAGAACTGTGGTAGAGGTAATCAAACTTTATAGGCTTTGTATATCTCTATAACTTTTCATTTTTAATCTGATCATTAATTTTGAAATTTCAGCAAGGCTATTTAACAACATGGTTTTAAGTGTGAAGGCCTGGTTCTTTATATATATATTATAATACAGTTATGGTACAGTTAGTGTGCCTGGACACTGTGGAGCAATCACACTGGCCAAATGCACTGGACATTGGGGGTCAAAATGCTCAGGCACAGTAGGGATCACCTTGTTTGAGAACACCCCAAACAAAGCCAGCAGAACAAGCGGAGCGGATGTTCAGATGTTCGGTGCTGGTGAGCTCGCTCTCTGACCTCAGGCCAGCATTCTTTTCTGTCATACCTTCAGGGTGGGTGTCCTGTCTCCAGCAACACCATCTGAGTTGTTGGCTCAAACCAATCTTGCTGAGCTTGCTTGGTTTAAACCGAGCCCTGCTGAGATACTTCGAGCACTCAACAGCAGCGGCTCTGAATATCGCAGAGCTGTGACTGGAATACTTGGGTGGCACGTTTGTCTTCTGGTGAAGAGATGTTTGTCACTACAGTTAATCCTCACACCTCTCGATATCTTAATCTGAGGCTGTCCAGAAGGCTAGACAGGTTTTATTAGTGCCTGAGGCTTCACAGAGAACAGGGCAAAGGCTTGCATTTCTGTGGGCAAGCAGATGGCATTCTTTACCACATATCTGGTCCTGTATCATTTCAAAGAAGCAGGCCAGGGTATTGCTGGACTTTCAGTGCCAGAGATCAAAACCAGACTCATGTGTCTTATCTGGAAAACGGTGGCATGTGTCCAAGCAGGATTCTCTGAAGCGCACTGTGTGTGTTCTCCAGTGCTTGCAAGTCTGGATTTGTGTAGTCAACCAAGGTCTTTGATGAGAAGTTTTCCTTAAGTCCCTTGATTGGCGTTTGGCCTCAGGCCTCACATCAGGTTAATGTCCAACACTTTGAGCTCAAACTAATTAACAAAAGTTGCTTTCAGTCCCAGTAATGATGTAATATAAAGAGAATGGTCCTGTTGGGAGGAGAGTAGTGGTTCCCATCCCCCTCTTATCAAAACCGTGTCTGATATGTTTAAGTAATGTTGGCTTGTGAAAGTCTTCTGTGCCTGGAAAGCTTGCTATCACTGTTCTCTAAGCATGTAGGACACCACTTTATGAATTCAGGTGTCAATAAGGTCATTAAAAAAAGTATTTCAGAGATATCATGCCACTTGAATGACCAGGCATGAATGACTAATTAGTATTTCCTGACAGGTACTTAAATAACAACAATCCTTTAACAATGTTTAGCTTTTTTTGTCAAAAAAAGGATAATTTGACTTTCCATGATGTGGGTTCCTATGGTGGCCGGTGGTCAAAGAATAAAAAAGAAAGCTGACAACATCATGTTACAAAGGACATGCATGTGAATATCTGAATATTTTAGTGAATCAATTTTAGTATTTTTAAAAAAGATTTCATGAATTATGTTCTATCGTTTGTAAACATGTAAAGACTTTGACAATGTTAGCTGCAGGTCTGAGGTAAGTTCACTTCAGTTATGTTCAGTTTTGGTGCTAATTGGAGTATAGAAGCCTCTTACGTGCACTTGTCTTTTATGTTCGCACACTGAGCCTGGAGATAAGCAATTTCGTTCAGCTATGCATCTGTTGCTGTACTGTTGTATGGCAAGAATGACAATAAAGTTCACTTACTTACTTACTTAGAAGGTTTCGATACAGGAAATTGGAGGCCCTAGCTTGTACCAGGCCTAATTACTAAAGCTGGGTTTTCAGCCTGTGGCGTGGTGTTGGATGACAAAAAACATCCTCAACATTCTCCTGTGGTCTGACAGCAGGTGTACCACTGCTGTTGGACCACACAAGCATGGTCCTCTCGGCATTGTAATTCAGTCACCACACATCTGAGACACCGTACACTGGCCTTATGAGCTCAGCACACGTGATCATTTTGATTTTCATGCAGGATCCAGTTGGGCCACTCACTGCACTTTTTTTTGAAGGGCTTGTTCTTGAGGTGTCGCTGTACATTATGTGTTAATGGCAGTCTGTTGACATTGCAAATCTGTCTGGTTGTTTCTAAATTGATGGCCTAATTAAGTGAAGGGAGAGAGTCTGGCTGTAAGGACCCCTAGAGCATGCTGGGTCCTTGACACATTCTTTGTCAGTTATGGGTTCATTTAACACAAACATGTGTAATTAACTCCAGAATTAGTCTACATGTTTATGTGCTCTGAGAAAAATGCTATTTGACCTGATTTTAAAATGACATAATGTTTGGTCTTGCCCTGACACGCCTGTCCGCTAGTTTTTGTACAAATGACATTCATCTGGGTGTGAATCCGTGATTAGAATCACTAAATGAGTCTACTGTCATTTTTAAAGCATCTTTTTTTTTCAGGTAAAAGGCCAATCAATGGGTATGAGGCCTAGGCTGTGGATTGTAAAACCTCTGGGCAAAATACGTGATTCGGCTCATCTGTTTATTGCCGGGTTCAGTGGGTGTTTTTGAGCAGGGAAATTATCTAACTGTCCTGAACACCCGCTCTCCAGGACCGGAACTAAATACCCTTGACCAGAGGGTCCTGTTTGAAATGTTTCACTGAGTAGAAGAAACAGACCCACCTTCTTAATGATTACAGCTGTGCTCACTGGTTTTCAGTGGGGCTTTTTTTAGCTTTGTACAACCATGCTGCAGAACATTCAGCATTTTTCTCCCTTCTTATAAAATCCCTGATAGTTTGGTTAAACTGAGCAAAAAATCTGAATCATTTAATAATGTTTAAAATGAACTTAATCTTATTTATCTAACTGCAATCACTGCAGGCATAATAGTCAGTTTCTCCGACTACACATTCTAGAGGCCGTTGTTTTCATGTTGCTGCTGACCCATGCAGTCTGCAGTAAATGCTGCCTTTGTTCATTTTCAGAAATAAACATTGTTATGAGTGCAAAACACATGCATAATCGTTTTGATCCCAGCTGCCCCATGGTGATACTATCCGTATACCAGCACACGTCCCACCAGCAGCGCCTGAAACCAAGCCACAATGGACATGTTTCTTCTGACGTAAGTGGGGACGCCACCATCGCTGTTTGTGTGGAAAGAGCTGAAGGGGGTTTGTGAAAGTAAGCTGAGGACAGCAAATCTGTTGACATCTGTTTACATAAGCATAGCATGAATAGCTTTATCATGACTTCACAAAACACAGGAAGGCTTAACCAAGCCCACTATGCATTACATGTCTTCATTATTTCTTCTCACATCGGAGAGGATCCCTGTAGTTTACAGAGAGATAAAGCATGGAGTTGGTTTGGGCCGAGTGCCTCGGCTATCTTGCTTTGTCTTTATTGTGGCTGTGCTCGAAGCTGACATGTAAACAGAGGAATCGTAGCTGACAGTTGGAGCCCAGCTGCTGAGGCATTCTGAACCCTCTCACCTTCTTTCTGTTTCACTCCATCTTTCGCTCTCCTTGATTCATTTTGCTTTCTCTTCTTTCTGCTTTTTTACGCTTCTGTCTCCTTACTCATTCCCCTTATATACAGGACAGAAGCTAGGCCAGACACTCAGGTATTCCAAACTGTATCTTCAGACAAAACAGGTCTACAGCAGCATGACTGCAACCCAGAGCTCCTCATCAAAATTTCAGCTCCGTTAACCTGAGCCAAGTGGGGTAGATTGTGTTTATTTTAAATAAATCACCCTGCAGTTGGAGCAAAAGCTTTGTTTAAGGCTGGAGAGCATTCAGCCTTTGCGAGGCCTAATTGTGCTCCTACTCACGTAAACATTATGGGGTTTTACATGACGTCAGAAACAAATGTTTAAAGTTGATTTTACAAGAAAACATCCCTGTTTACCATTTATGAGTCATTTCAAGAAATGTACGGGATGATGAACGATAAATGCTAACTACAATTTTTATTCGAGTTTTTAAAGGCTGAGACCCTCAGGAAGATTAAATAAGACTTTTTTTAAGATGTAAAAGACATTCAGGTATCATCAATAGGTGCCATGGTTTCTGGGCCAAGTAAGCCATTTGAGCGAAACTGCAGCCAAAGCTTTCAGGGAAAGAACATCCTCAGTAACACTGACCCTTTAAATTCTCTTTATTCAGGATCCATTACATACTGTAGGATTCATCAACAATAGTGTACGAGCCAAAGAACTGAAACTGTTAAGGTTACCGTGGGAGTTTTCTTTTTCTTTTAAACCATCTGATACCATTAACCATTTTTACCCTCTTGACTGACCCTCTTGGACAATACAAAATACCATACCAAAACACACACACACACACACACACACACACACATTCACACACTGTTGCGGACACAAAAAGTATTTAGATACACTTTGAAAGGGTGCTCTGGCAGCACATTAAGACCCATTCTGGTTCATGTTCTTCTCTAGACTGAAGTAAATTGCTGATGGGAAAATTTTCACTGCATTTTTTTCAACCCCACTAGACTACATTTCGGTTTGCATGCCTTGGAACATATGTACGACAAGTGACTCGTGGAAATAAATTAGCATATAATTTACATTTAAAAAAAAAAATTAGTAACAGTGTACCAACATTAATACTGAATATAAAATATAAGCAACTAAACGGCAACAATGCAAAAAAAAAAAAAGCTCACTTCTATAGGTACAGATTAAGCAATGTGACATTCAAAGACAAGTTTACAGCGATGAGTACCAGTTTCATGTCCTGTTTGAGAATCTTCTGTAACCTCCTTGTCCCAAAGCCAGTAAACTTGAACTTCAAGCCTCAGGATTTGATGCCCGGCACTTTGGGCCTTATGGTTCGGCTGCTTAGAGTTCACTGCCATTGAAGTCCCAGTTAAAGGAGTTTATTTTTACAAAAGTAACTGATTAACATTGTATTGGTGGCTACAACATAGTAGCAGCAGCAAAAGTAGCACGGTTTGATCAGAAACGGTTTGAGACAGCTGTGGTCTAGAATGATAATCCCATCACTCCTGAGCTTCTTCACAATACATCCTCAGCCTGTCTCAAATGTTGAATGAGGTTTGATATTCGGGCAGCTGAAAGCTTTCAGGTGTGACGTTCCCTTTCCTTAGATGTGTTGATGGAACACTGTTGAGTACTGAGAACTGGCTGAATGCTTATGGAAGCTGCATTACCAGCTCAGTGTAGTGTGAGGTAAACCGATCAACCACACTGACTTTAAAACAAAAACAATAAAAAGGAATAAAACAACAACAGAGTCTTGTTTTATTTCCTGGTGTGTTTGCTAGCATGTGCTAGCGTGAGAGACCACCAGAGGGTTGAAAGTAACCTCCCACTCTAGAAGGTGAGCAGAAGGAGGGCAGTGGAACAGTCCTCCACTGGAGGAAGAAAAGCACCATTGAGCTTGGAGGGCTGTGTGGAGTGTGTTTACAGAGAGGGCTGGGAATGGGGGGATGAAAGGAGGAGGGGTGGCTCTGGAGGTAGTCAGTGGCAGGCCAGTTGTGTGCGTGCTCTGGCGGCTAGTCTAGCCGCTGGCCCTTCACTTAACTCCAGCCGCGGACCAACAAAAGACGTACCACTGGAGCTTCACGACTGAGCCGTCCACATACGGACTCAGTCCTCTTGGGGTGCTTCTGCATGTTTCCTGGTACAAATGGGTTTGTAGAGCTTGTTGTCTCAAGATAGCACACAAAATGCCCAATCGGAGCCAAGCGTTAAAAGGATGTTTTGCACAGTACAATGGAATAACAATGAATACTATTCAAATCTATAACAGTTTAACATTATCAAAAGAATAGCTCAGATAAACCACAAATGGATGCCTTTTGTTTGAGTTACTCGGGTTGGAAGCAGTGGTTGGCCTAGCAGACCTTTGCTGTCTAATGTGATTTTCAGGCCTTGTTCAAGAGTCACAAACAATGGTGGAATTCTTTTTGCCCCATGGTCATGTGATTCAGCTTAGCAAAACAGGTGGCTCACACGGCTGGAACATCTGGAATCTCCAGCCCGAAATGATTTTCCCTGCACAAACGAGCACCAAAAGCACCTATTCTCTCCACTTGTTTTTTTTTTTCCTTACCAGTTTTGTGGTTCAATTGTGAATGATGTTTATATAACCAATCCATCAGTCTCCTTAATTATTATAATGGAAGCCATGTTATTATGGACCAATTGAGGGTTAGTAACTGGGGAAACCATCTGTATGCAAATGTTGATTTGCTGGGACCAGAATGCTGGCCCGTACCACAGGAGGTGGACAAAATGACAGAAACACCATATAAAGGACTTTAACTTTGAAGTACTTAAATCACAGCTGCAGAGACACATGTGAACTGTATTAAGCTGAATGCCAATTAGCAGCATGCGCTGGCTATAAAAAGATCTGAAAATCAACACTTTGATATGCGAGTTTTCAGTGCAACTAATTGAGTTTGAAAGGGTCCAACATAGAGATGTAAAGGCTGGTATAAGGAGAACATGACTCCATGCTTACAGGGTAAAAATACTATATTCCGAAGTGTCATCTTTGATTCTTTCTCCTACATCTGTTTACATTTAGAGAAAGCCAAAAGATGCCTTCAACCCACTATGTCGGTGTCAAACTGTTGAACACAATGCAGGATTTGTAGTGTTATGGACAGCCTTGTAGGGGTCATTAGTTATGCTGCTTGCACTGCATGGCTGTATAATAAAAAAGGCCAGTTTACAGGACCAGGTGTCTTATGGTGCCTCGATAATACTGAACAAATTCAACAGGGAGCGTTTCAGGATCATCAAAATGGGGTCGGACACCTTCTATGACCTCCTGAATATAAAACTCCTGAGTATAGAACTCAGACCTCCATTCCTCCATCCCTACCTCAGAACTCCATCCTTCAGACTTGCAGAATGGTTCAGTATCTCACAAAAGGCTGGCCTTCCTTATTATTAAGTGTCTGTCGTCTTGTCCACTCTCCTCGTCTGCACAACAGTCTAGAATATACATGAATTTTTCATTTACTTTACAGGGTAAGTTGGAATAATTTGGGTAAAAAGCTAAGATTTATCAGTACTACTGCAGATGAGCCTGCTGAAAATTTGTGCCTGCACGACAGAGAAACCCCTTTCCCTACCCTTCTGTTTTTGGGGATTTTTTTGGACATTAGAAACCTATTCTCTCAGTGGTGCCATTTCTGCAAATGATGTGTCCAGCACTTTGGATTACAACAGACATCAATAACAATAATAATAATGATAACAGCAATAATTATTATTATAATAAAATAATATGATCTTATTTTTAAGTTCCAACTTCACAGAAGTGAAAATAAAGCAAAATGTGTCAGCATGTTGCTGACCAGTGGTATGGGTTCCACAGGTCTTAAAAAAAAAAAAAAAGCAGGAGCATATGTTTGTGTCAGAGAGAGAGGGGGGCAGCTTTTTTCTCCCAGTGCTGCTCCATCAGCCCACGACTGTTTTTCTTTGTTTCCGTTCACGCACGCTTCCCTTTCCTCTGCGTCTCTCGTTCTACTCTTCTCTCCCTCTCTCTCTTCATAGGATTAGTGTCCTTGGCAAGTCTTGCAGCACATCTGTCTGAAGTAGGCACGGCTGCAGAACTTGAACTTCAGCACCAGTGGGCAATATGCCACCTTGTTTACATCTTTGCACTCTAGGAGAAAGGAAAAAAAAAAAACAGGGAATGAAAAAAAACGATTGAAGGACTTGAAGTGGCCAAAACAAGCATGCAGTGGGGAAAAAGTGAGTAGAGCCTGTGAGGACGATAAGCAAGTCTCTATGGGACAGTGATGCAGACGGGACTTTTATACAGAACCCAGTGACTTGAGGAGCTGCCGCTACTCTGGACTGTTAGCCTCTATCCCTGTTTTCTCTTTCACTATTTGTCTCTCTTTTACATCCCATCATTCTCCAAAGCAATGGATCAGCCAAAACTGACATGGAGCTTGCTTCATTAGTTATTTGCTGGAACAACAAGGCCATCAAATAAAAGAAACCAGTGTTTCTGGTAACCAAACTTTGCCTTCATGGCAATAAAGAAAATTAATTTACTCAAGGCCCATCAACAAAACAAAAAAAGCCACAGCAGTCAACAAAACAAACCCATTCTCAATTTACCAAAATAAAAATGTCCCAAACCAAACCAATCCAAAGACCCCAACAAGGCTACAGATCAGGCAAAAAAAACAAAACAAAAATCAAGCGGATAGGAAAGGAAACCTCACTTAACTATTGGATGCAGCCTGAGCACATGGGAGTGTTTTTGCAGCACTACCACCGTAGCGCATTCTGACACCTCTGTTCCATAGTATAGTGGGAGGGCAACTCCCACTAACAAATCATGCAGATAGAAAGGTTTGTCCTACAGTGAATTGTAAACTACAAAGTGCATCTATGTGGTCAGTAGAGCTTATAAAAAGAACAGTGATTGTAAAGAAATCGAAACATTTCTCTACCCTGCAAAGCAGCAAAATTTAGATTTTTAGTTTTATTATTTCAAGATAACAGAATTTCAAATTAATTGATTACTAAGTTGTCTATAGCCTAGGCTGTCTGTAGTAGATTAATGTTGCCAGTCTGCAGATTGTTTTATATTTCAGGCATGCTGGAAACCAGACAGTAATCACTGCATGAGCAGTGGTCCATTTTTCATTCACCGGCACTAAGGAATGCTTTAAGTCTCTGAATACTCTTCATTTCAAATGCTATCATACAGTTCAGACAGTAATTATAGGCTCCTATAAATCTTGCTTTCCTGTCCACTTGTGATGTTATATAGTATGTATTAACATTTGGCCTGTGCTTTCATTCTTCTTTGTCTCTCAAAGCTGATATGATCTTGCAGATAGAGGAAATATTACTTTGAACAAAAGTTCAAACAGAACAGTTCTGTTTAACATAACAGGTGTTAAATGCTGTAAAGAAAACACGTGTCTTCCTAAAACATTGTTTCTAGGCCTCTTCTGGGTGGAAGTTAGATGGACAGAAGTGTATACAAGGGGTGACCATAGTAATTGAAAATCTGAATATCCAAACTAAATGTTTTGTTTACCTCATGGGTACCGGAACAGCGTATGTGTAATTTGGAATAAATAATGAAGAATGTATGCATTACATGTCATTTTAACATGCTTTAACCACAAAGAATGAAGAAACCGACATTTTGTGCCAAATATTAAACCAAACAATGACCACTAAACTGAGCGGTATATGGAAATATTTGTAGAGTGTGACTCCAATTTATTATTATGTTGGTTAGCTAGTAGTATGCCTTCAAATACAAATCACCTTTTATGCTAGCTGCACACAAACAAAAGCAGACTTTCAGTATTTTCATAGCGGTATGACATTTTGTGGTGGAAATGTTTTGATACTGTTCCTTGAAAGATTTTAATGTCTATCCTGGTCAACACAAGTTTTTGTTTTTTGACAGGAAAGATTTTCGAGAGAGAGAGAGAGAGAGAGAAAGAGAGAGAGAGAGAGAGAGAGAGAGAGAGAGAGAGAGGGAGGGGGTGGGGTGCTTCATCCTGATTCGCAGCCCAGGCAGGCTGCCATCTGTGTAGCCAAGCACCAAGAGCCCTAACTGCCTTATCATGATGAGAGTGTCTTCCCTTATTAGGATCTTTAAATAGCTCAGGGAGAGTAGAGGAAAAGCAGACATTCCGTCACTGCTGTCCGTTAAGGCACAATTAAGTGCAAGATAATTCCATTAGGGTCCATTTGGATGGCTTATGTAATGTTGTTTCCCCAATACAGGAAATCTTAATACCAATCCATCAAGGGGAAGTATAACTGTGGTCAAGGGTTTCAGAGATGTTCCAAAACGACCTTAACAGGGAATGTAAGATTTCATGGTCAACTTTCTAAATAGTCTTGATTATTCTTGAGAAATATTAAAAACTAAGAAAGAAATTCTAGTACTGACTTTCAGAGGTGCAGCATAAACCTTAACACTGTTGTCAAAGACAGTTTTTAATATAACAAATCTGTAAATGACTTTCCCAAGAGATAAGCTATGGCTGGTGGTGTGGCTGAATACTCACCATCACCATTAGAGACAGGGGTAGCATCACACTTGCTTTCACACTGTTGCATATTACTGGGGCGCAGCGTATCAGGGCATTCACTGGAGGGCTGCCCTGTGTATGACAGACACTGCACGTTCCGCATTTGTTGTCCCAGCCCACACTGCGCAGAACACTGTGTATACAAACACACACACACACACACACACACACACACAAATACACACACACACACACACACACACATTTTTTAATACTATGACAGGATAATGGATCATAAATAAGTCTTTTATATATGAAATTTATATATGAAATACACAAGATGGCTGACAAATTCAAGGAAAAACCTTATCTACAATATCATCTACAAGTCACTGGAACTGTGCTGGAGGTATGGAAGATCAGTTTTTCTTTTGATGATAGTTGAGAGCAGTGGGCAACACATCAATCCAGGATTTAGGTTCATATGCTGAAGCATAATATTTCAGGACAATAATATTTCACAACATCTGATAGACAGGACAATAATATGTCATTAACATATGATAAAGATGATCAGTCATACTTTGTGACTCTTTTCTTTAAGAAGACAAATGTACCCAAACCATGGAAGCAAATGCCCCCATGAATATGGTGGTCCCTAGACCACCTCCTTTTTCTTATAGGATCAGAGTCATTAATTCACTGTTCTTTCTCCTGCTTTCACATTGTTAGTCACCTGAAGAAAAGTTGCTCTTATGTTTTTTGGCACTGATATACAAGCATCACTCTATGCTTTAGCCCACAATTTCCACAACTATTTACTAATGCCTTTCTCACAAAATTAAATGCAGATGTTACGTTTGTCTCTGTTCCTATCAAAACACTAGCCACTTGAGCAGTCTGTGACAAAGCTCTTGCCATTCATGTATCAGCAATGAAGCTTCTTTCAAAGAGACAATCTTTTTCTAGTACCCTTTTGATCCAAGTTTCTGCACTCAATTCATTTTTCTTTCATTTGTCACCTCCCAGTTTGACTACTTACATTGATCAACCACAACATAAAACCCACCATCTTATTACAGTGGCTCCTGTCAGGCAATGGTCTATATCAGTCAACAAGTGAACAGTGCATTCTTGAAAATGATGTCTTGAAAACAGGAAAAAAATGTTTAAGCGAAAGGATATGATCAACTTTGACAAGGGCCAAACTGTAATGGCTCAATGTCTGTCTGGGTCGGAGAATCTCCAAAAAGGCAGGTTTTGTGGCTGTTTCCGGTATACAGTGGTTAGTACCTTCCAAAAGTGGTCAGAGAAAGAACAAAAGGTGAACAGTTGGGTTGATGGGGTCATGGGCTCCCAGGACTCACTAATACCTGTAGGGAGTGAAGACCATCCTCCAAGGTCTGATCCTTCAGAAGAGCTACAGTACTACAAACTGCTGAAAGGATTAATGCTGGCTACGATAGAAAGGTGTCAGACCTGTCAGAGAGCCTATGCTGACCCCATGTTGCTGCCAAAAGTGCCTACAACAGGCAAGTGTGAATCAGATCTGAACCAATGTAAAACGGTGGTCTGGTCTGATTAAAATTGTCTTTCACATCATGTGGATAAACAAGTGTGTCCCCTGACTGGGGCCAGTATTAGGCATGTGGTTTTAATGTAATGGTCAGATTGGTGTAGAAGCAATAATAATATTGTCATATATGTAATAAGCTTTCATGTAGTAAGTGAGTCTGAATATTTTTTACATTTCTGTACGTGAGTGCATTGTCACACCTTTCTGCCAGTGGAAGGATTGGTATTTAGTGGTATGTGTTGGTGTTTGCCATACATCCATTTTTGTGATAATGAGGAAAGGGTGAGAAAAAGCTGTCAACCCCCAAACTAGTTACCCTGATTTAGCCTTATGATATCCGGTTACAAAGTTATCATGTTAGCTTAAGCGGCATAATTAATGAGTCCTCAGGAGCTTTGCAAACAGGCAATAGTTGGAGTACCTAATTATAATTTGTAATCACTGGTTCTGTAATTGGGCTTTCTACCCTTGATCAGTCCCCAGGGAAACTCAGGCTTAAAAGTAAAGGCCACAACTAAACACTCAGCTACTGGTGGAATGTCATTATAATAAGTTTAATTGGATCTTGGATTACTGTCAGCTGTTGTGTATTAAACAGTTGATGTTGGGTTGGGGGGGAGGGGGTTACTGTCTGAAGTACTTCTGGTTTCCAGGACTCTCCTCATAGTATGATCCAATGGAAAAACAAGCCGTTGCTTAGCTACTCAATACAATACACAATTTACCTCATTACTCGCTCATTCGGATGGTAAGGTAATACGTTCACTTTAGAAATGCTGACATCCAAAGACTGGTTTAGAGAACTCCATGTCCATGCTGGAGGACTCCCTATGCAGGACATCTCAACTAAATTCCCAATAGCCTCACACATTTCATTCCTTCCTGATTAACAGGACTTTATTATCCCACCTTAATGGGAGTTGTGCCTCCTGGCAGATGGTATATGTCAGTGCCTGAATTAAGTGGGATTTGAACCAGTGACCTTTCAACTCACAGATCTCTGCAACAATCTCAGCTTTCTGAGAGTCCTAGCTGGTGGCAGTAGGATACTCCCATTCTAATCTTTGAACAGGGCATTGTTTAAGCCAAGAGTTGAGGTTGGACATTAACTATCTGGTGGTTAACTGCTTTTTTCAGTCGACAACTTGGTGTTATCTGGAACGCAACCATTTCCAACAGTAATTAATGAAAACATCTAAGTAAATTTAAATGTTTTGCTGGAGTTTAAAGTTTACACTACAGAAATCTAGCAGACCTTGCTTTGCCTGTCTTTTGAAAAAGTTTACACAGAATAAAACAAAATATTTTATACTGTAATTGATCTCTCCCTTTTATGTATGAAAGAAGTGTGTTTCATTTATTTATTTTTTAAAAGCTGTTTTAAGCTGCAGTAGTGACACTTTCCTAGTTAAAACACCATCTTTGCTTTGCTGACTGCACAGATTTGGAACGTGTCCTGAGCTGCATAGGGAAGCACTCATAGAGCTAATCGAAGCACACTATCTTTTGTCTGCTTTTCAAAACATGTTCTTGGCATTGACTGAGATGCCTTGTCTACAGTGGAGATAAACTTCAAACAACATAGACGATATTATTGCCACTTCCACACATTTGGCCTGTTTGGCTCTCTCTCACTCACAGGCACGCGCGTCACTGGCTCCCTAGAGCCCCTAGTTTATCATCGGAGTGTAAATTCTGCTGACTGTTGACTAAAACACATGCTCTTTTACACACCGTCTGGAAACAGCCCATACTTTGTCTGTGTCCTTTGGAAAAAGATGTACTGGAGACCAATCCCTCATCTAGATAGGCAGAACTTTTCTTTTATGACATTTTGTGCAACATGTACGACATGTTGAGATTGATGGTTCACAGTGCAATTTGTTATAACCTTGGTGTGGTATGGAAATACACTATAATATAATTATAATCCAATCCATGTAGGGTGTTAAGACTTTTTTGAGAGTGAATTTGCCTAGAGGGTAAATATTATTTATAAATTTATAATCCTCAAAATTAAAAGAAATAAACATTTGAAATACATCAGTCTGTGTGTAATGAATGAATCTAATATACAA
>JBBJLR010000037.1:1707266-1757369 GCA_037577145.1 Brachypetersius gabonensis
ATTTCCTCAACCAATCGAAGGGGTTGTGATCAGTATTTCGACGGTCGATGCATTTCGCCTTTTAAACCAACGCACGAACGCGCACTAATCCCAGACAACTCAATCCAGCTATACTAATCATCAACAACGGGGGTGCTCGAAGAACCAAATTAGCCAGATCGTAATTAGCAGGATGATCTCATCTTAGATGTGTCAGTTCATCTCGGATGTATCAAGCGACGTACGAAGAACAGGCCCCTGGATAACGTCTGCTTTTTGTTTACTTTTTTACCCCATTTGAAATGGACTGTTAGGACCTACCTGTCCCCACTCTCCAGGGATCCATCGTGGTGGAGGACAGCGGCCCAAGCTGCAACGCATTCGCCCTGGAGGTTTGTTATGGTCTGAACAGAGGGCTGGTGAAAAACTTTTGGTCAGGTCAGTGCTTTTACACAAAACGTTACGGTGTTTGAAGCCAGGGCCACACTTTGGAGTACACTAGAGGTAAACAAAAGGAAGAAAAAAAGCATGATTTATTCAACTACATTAAATGACATGGTGATTTTAATTCAGGGTTGTCAGACTTTAATCTAGAAAGAACAGAACAGTTCATTGCATTTACATCTTAAACACTCAAATTAATAACCCAATAAAATTAGGCAGGACAAAGTATGTCTGGTTGCAACCAGGTTTCCCAATTGTGTCTTAGAGTAAGCAATTTAATGATTACCTCGCTGCTGAAAATCTGAAAATATTGATTTTATCAGCTACTGGCATTCATGGTTTAGTCCATTAGAGAAAGCATAATTATTTTCACCTCTGACCAGTCCAGGGTCACCCACTGTGGGGGGCAGGACTGATTGTTACAGGATTCACGTTCGATTGGTCGATGAGTCAGGCAGTGGCTATCCTCCTGGTTTTCCTCCTCTGCTGGGCTGATTTTGCGGATGCATAGAACAGTGCGTGTGCGCATGCCTCCATCACACGTTTTACTGCATCCTGACCAGTCACCGATAAACCACCTGTATCAAATATACACCTCTGATTTACTTCTACACCACCAAGATAAACACACTATTTTACTACCAGAAATTGTAAACTGACAACAGAAGCTGAAAAGGCATCATTCATTCATTTCTGTAACTGCTTAATCTTTTAATAGTGAGCCAACCATGAGGTCTATGAACTCGAGGCAGGGACTCAACCTGGACAGGGCACCAGCCCTCTGCGGGGCGCACCTACACACACACACACACCATTCACTCACACCTATGGTGAATCCCCAATTCACTTGACACGTATGTCTTTGGACTGTGGGAGAAATTAGACCCAGGAGGAAACCCACACCACCATGAGCAGAAAATTCTAACTCCACACACACACAAGGCCAGGACCCAGACTCGATCCCTCAACCTTGACGGTGCGAGGCAACAGTGCTACCCACTGCACCACCGTGAGGGAAATGGCAACCTGATCATTAGCCTAGCGGATATTAGAATAAAGATAAAAACAGAAATAAAAACTGTAAGCCCTGTGGAAGGTAATAAGAGTGTGTTTCTTCCATAATAAGGGAAGCTGGAAATAGGCTTTAGAAGGTCCTTTTAGTGATGCCCATCGACTAGTTCAGGTTGACTTATACTTCCATTGGCAGTGAGCTAGAGTTGTGATGCCAAAAACACTTCATCCAGACTTTTTTCTAATTTAAATTTCACACACCTGACTGAACTCTGTTTGACTACTCGCCCCATTGAAAACGAGAGGCTAAATGTTTTTGGCCTCTGCCACACATGAATTTTCCCCTCATGTATGGATACTGTCCCTTGAGGGTTCATAAACTTGACTGGCCAATACAATTAAACGCAGGTGGTCACTTTGTCACTTTTGGCCTGAATATACATTAAAAATTGTTCACACATGAAGAAATAAATCACGCTGCATGGTTTTAAACATTTTCTGCAAAGAAGCTGAAGTTTGAATGGTTTTCAATCTTGCCATGAACATATCAAATATCACAGTCTGTAATACTTAAATGTTTTTTGAAAACATATAGACTAATTTTATTTCCAGAAACTAATTTCCTAGAATATTGGTCAGATCCAAGTAGATTGAGCTTACTGAACAGATATACCTGTAAATGGAAAACTGAGAGTGTAATTCTTATGCTATTTCAAACAAAACGCAAAAGAGACTGAGCAACCAAGAGGTTAAGAAAATGCCAAAATGTTTGTTGGAGCACACTGATTCAGGAAGCGGTGATGGACTAATTCATGAACAAAATGCTATATACAGCCTTTCCTAAAGTAACTTATCACTCTTGTAGGTTTGGCACTATTATACATACTCAGGTGGGCAGGGTTCTGTGTTACAGGGCCTTTGATTCTCCGGGGGTTTGCTGTCAGGGTCGCAGTAGCTGTTCTGGACCACAGAGTTGTCGTCTAGCCTCTTGCAAACCACCTCCTGTTTCTGAGAGCCTGCAAACAGATAGTAAAACGTCACCTCATTTCTCTGCCTCTGTGTCTGGTGCTTGGCGGCCCATTTCTGACACTTCAGCAACTGGCGTGTAAAACGGCGTGTGGTCAATGTGGGGGTGTGCACAGTAAAACAAGCTCTATACGGCTCCTCCAGAGGGCCACTTGCTGACAGAGCACTGCGTGCCGGGGGAAGGATGGGCGCTGGATAATGTTCCCCTCCGTGGTATTTCTAGGTGTGTAAATGCCTTGGTTTTAAGTGAGTGTCTTGGTGAATGACTTTTACAGAGAAGCCCTTCTTTTCTTTGGCTCTTGATTGCGTAAAGTAGGAGTTAGAACAGTGCGGGTATGAGCCAGGTCTGCTGTGCGTGTACTCGGCACCAGAAGCCGTCAGAGCAGCAGCCACACAGGGACCCGAGAGGAACTGGAGGTGTAGAGTTAAGCCTGGTTTATGCCAAGCCGGGGCAGCCTACGAGGCAACCTTGCAAGGCAGATCTACACTTTCAGTAGTGGAGCCATCTTCACATATTGCTGTACTTCTATGAGCTATGAGGCAGACTAATAACTCAGTACAAATTAAATTCACAATCACATCCACCAAGCAAGAGCTTGTGTAAGCCACTGTGTTACCTCTTCACACAGACAATGGCACTTGTTTCACACATCAGCTATTTGATTGACAGTTATTGATACATATCTTTATATTTAAATTAGTCAGAGTTTGACTGCCTTTATTCTTTGTGTGTGGTGTGTGCAGCGAAGCTGTACTGAATCCAGACCTCACAGAAGAACTCTTGATAGTTGAGGTTTATAGTTAAGAATGCCCACTGTGTGCCCCAGGCCAAAAGCCATAACGCAATAAAAAAAGATTCTTTCTGACATCAATTTGTGGTTTTGAGCTATTATGAATATTGTCCTAAATAAGCCTTTAAACAAACCCTTTGTCAGGCACTGTTGAAATCTGTTGGTAGTGTGAAAATAGACAAACCAAAGCCAAGCATCTGGAGTAGTGAAAATCCCATGTAATTCCTAAAAAGAATATTCCAGAACTTTATGGCTTTTAACATCAAGAAAGGCAGCAGGACTTAAATCCTCATTGTGAATTTTGCCAGGAGAAGTTGTTCAACGTTGCCAATAAGGAACATTAACAACAAAACATTTCACAAATGACATAAGTGTTGCTCTGGGGTATTTTCATATTAGCTTAAATGTGCACACATGAATTGGGCAGCAAATGAGGTCAGGTTCATGGCACGCTTCACGGAGCCCACGGTGGCAAAACCCCTAACTTCAGACTAGTCTGCGATGTTTGCATTTTTGCCTGAATATCACAAGAATTGCAAATGCTTTCAGTGGCCACAGCTTAAGAAAAAAAGCAAAAAGGAAAACTATTTGTTGTTGTAAGAAAGCCATTTGATTTTGGCCAGGAGTAAAAGTCTGGTCATATTTGAGGTGAGGGCTCACATTAATGTGTGGTTCTGGCTTTCAGATCTGGAAATAGGAGGCAGACCTTTACTCGCGGTGCAATTTGTACAATAGCAACACCAGGAAAACAAAGAGAAAATCATCAGATTAAACATTCTATGTCTAATAACATACAGATTCTTCACGCATCTACCAGTGATACTTATGATGATGTTCGTTGTATGTAACACACAGGATTATTTTTTTTGCAAAAAAGTAATAGTCCTGTTTCAGTCCACCTCACACTAAAGGAATGATTAAAACCTGCTAACCATGTTACTGTTACTGAGTGTGGCCACTAACGCCTGATGTAAATCCGGACCATGACCTTTCGATTCAAGTCAAGTTGGGTAGTTTAGGGGAAATTATGTAGATACTTTGTCCCATGTGAATTAAATCCCAAAAAGATCAAATAGAGAACCTCCTTATATTATCAGGTACTGCTTATCCTTAACCGTAGGGGTGCAGGAGCCTACCCAGTGGTCATTGGGCAAAAGAGAGAGGAAACTGGAACACCTGGCAGAAACCCATGCAGACATGTGAACATGCACACTCCACACAGAAAGGACTCTTGGTCACCCTGGCAGGGAATTGAACCAAGGAGGCAGTTACCCAGTTCATGACTGTGCTGCCCAGTTACACAACCTTTCCCACAAAAATATTTCAACTCTAACAGACAGTAATTTGATGCAATGATTTAAATAGTACAGAAAAGCTGTACTTAAGTTTTTCATTCATTTTTAGTAGGATTCGGCTAAATTGAGTGTAAGCCAAAATGTATCTACATTTAACATCCTCAATTCTGCAAAAGTTAAAAGTAAATATTTTAACAAACAAATTAATAATTTTGTTTTCTGGTGATGTATGATGTGGTGGCCTGGTGGTTAGGGAGTTGCCCTGGCAATTAGAAAGTTGTGGGGTTTGAATGCCAGGACTGCCCTTGAGTAAGGTACCGTCCCCACACACTGCTCCCCAGGCACTGTGTTCCTCCCTGCCTGCTGCTCCTCTTGGAGAATGGGTTAAATGCAGAGGAAGAATTTCATGGTGTTCACACTATGTGCTGTGGTGTGTTCATGTATGACAAAATGGACACTTTATACTTTTTTTTTTTAACACTTCATGATGATGGACAGTACCGGTACTTGCAAAAAGATGAATGAGCATAGTTTTCCTATTACACTGATATGGCTAAATGTTTAAAAAATTACATGACTGGTTGGTTGAGTAAAAATGTAGAAAAAAAAAAATCACCTGATCTTTAAAGTATTTCAGTACTACTAGAGGCAACTGCTTGTTTTTAAAAAAATCCGTAAGTATTACATAGTATTTTTAGTTTGCAGGCTTACCTCCTGCGCAAGTGGTGGAGCACTCAGACCAGGGTAGGTGGTGCCAGGAGAAGCCCACCTCATGATCTCCGCTGCCAGTGCGCTGTATGGGTACGTTGAACTTGTAATGAATGCCCTGGTTTTGCTCTTGGAGGAGCACCTGCAGACAGGTAAAAGAGAATTTCAGTATAATTAGCACTATTGTATGTGCTGCTGCATTTAGTTTCATGATAGCATTTAGGGGCGATAAAACTGTTTTTCTTTATTTTTTCACTATATTTGTAACTTATTATTTCTATGATGTTTATTGTGAAGTGCATGTGTGTGCACAAAGAGCAATGAAGAACAGCAATGCTGATGAATGAGAGCCACAAAGGAAAGGCTCGTGGTCCACTGACCACTTGTGTGTTTTGTAGTTGTGCTGGTATTTCCAGCACTTCTGTCCAGGCAAAAATCCCAAGGAGTAGGACTTTTTATCCTGAAAAGCACACACGCGCGCGCACACACATTCTGAGATGTGCTCAGCAGCATTCACATTTGGCCAGACAGAGGTTTTCTGCGCACACATATATAGCTGTTAACTTAAAACCACGAGCCAGAGTTCAAGTGAGGTTTGCGCACAGATGTGGACTTTATTTAGAGTGAGCCAGACAATTTCAAACACAGTGCATTCAAAACACCCCGCTCGTGTCTTGGTGTATGTTTGTGTGTCTCTTTATGTACATAGTTTGCAAATATCCTATGGTAAATTGTGATTGAAGAGCCCCTTCAAGTTCATTTACATTTACGGCATTTATCAGACGCTTTTATCCAAAGCGACTTCCATTCCCTAACTACAGGAGACAGTCTCCCTGGAGAAACTTGGGGTTAAGGAGCAACTTGCTCAGGAACCCATTGGTGGTGTGCAGAAGGTAGGATTCGAACCCTTGGTCCAGAGGTAAATATCCTACCCACTAGACCACCACCAACCACTACAAACAGCCTGTTAATCTTTCTCCATGCAAAGAAGTACTGTAATATTCATAAAATAGATTCTTTATTGAGTACAGAGGAATTAATTATAATTTATCTACATACCATTACAACAAGATTTTCTGTGGTGGCTCCCAGTGCCTCCAGAGACTCAGGTTCATCTGTAGGCCTCTTGTAGTGAAATGCTGTCCCTGCAATGTCAAACTTGCGAGGCCAGTCGATGGTCCATGCACCATTGATGTAGTAGTCATCTCCCTCAGATTTCAAGGCTGTGGAGGAGTTGAAAGGTGCTGCGTTCAGTGACAGGGCTGAGTTTTTATCCCAATGTGACACGAGTCAACAGAAAAGTCTGAATCTTTTAAAATGAGACTAACTACTTACAGATTTGCGTTACAAATATAAATGTGAAGTGTCAAGGTAAAAATAGTGAATCTGAGTAAAACACTGGAGTAGAGCAAGGTGTAATATGTGTGAGAGAGAGAGAGATTAACAGTCTGACTGGCAACAGCTGCCACATTGGCATCATTCATCACCATGATGAGCACCACCCTGCCAATAGGATGTGTGCCATCCTGAGCAGCTCTCGCTCACTTGCTCACCCATTGCTGCACAGCCACAATTTACTTACTCAAAAGCAGGAGAAAAAGACAAAGAAAGAAAGACAAGTAAAAAAAAAAGAAAGATAGTCAGGTGAAAGTCTGGAACGAACCCCACAAATACCATTCCAGTACAGTCGTCAAAGCAAAGGTCCCGTTTCCAGGAACAACACACATTTCTAAATATTCACTTTTCTCCTGATTGAGATTGGGCCAAATTGTGGACGAGTGATCTCGACATCCTCTTTTTTACTCTGTCTGGAGCTTGTGAGTCCGAATTAAGGCTAGCTTTGGTACCTTGCCTGTTACTCCATTTAGTTATAACAGTTTCATGACCAAGCAGCGCTTTTGCAAACCAACCTACTGCAGACTGAGAACAGCTAACAAACATACATTTTTGTGCTGGCAGGAAAGAAGGAATGGCAACCTTTACAACTGATCAGTGAATATACACTGCCCTTTTTAACTCTGCAAAATTTCAACTGTCGGCAAAAGAATAACATTTATGCTGTCATATCAGGATATGTCAGACACAATGGCTGGCAATACACTGTAATATGCTAGTTTCAGTTTATTTTGGTATGCTGGACAGCTCTGTAAGAGAAAGTACAGTTATTGTTGGTACTGATCAGAACTTAGAGCTGCACTGCTATCCAACACACTGTCATGTTGTATTCTGATTGATTTTGAAGATCAAATGATTCTACTATGAGCACAGTTCTGTGAGTGTACGTCCTTACTTGGCCAGGTTATCTGCAGTTTTACTTTTCGGCATTACTATGCCCATTTAAAAAAAGTTTTTTTTAAAAAAACTCCAGTATGATCCCTTATAAACCAACATCGACTTTGTCTATGGCCAAACATCTAACGACAGCATCAGAAGAACTCAATGCGTCAACATGATTGACGATGTGACACACCCAGCTATATTTATGTTTGTGCTCAAAACAACTTAATTGGAAGTGTGATTGTTTTAATTAGTGACACTGCTAGAGAGAATGGTTTTATTCAGGTTGCGGGCAAGAGTGAGAGCCCTTCTGAAGTCTCTGAATCACTTAAGCCTTGCAGGAGGTGGCTGTCAACGAGACTTTAGATTTACACCTATAAAACTCAAATGTCAGAAGAGTTGTGTGTGTACATAAACCATTTTTAGCATCCCTTGGTGATTGACACCAGCTGCGGAAATAGCACGGTCATTATCATGGACACGGCTGTCCGCATCATGCCCCACATTTGGCTTCAAAGTGGTGGTTATCACTCACCTATATAGTTCTTCGACATGGCCACCTCTTTGATTTCAATGTGGACTGACCCTCTGGGGATCTGGACCACTTCCATGTAACCTAGGAAAGGAGAAACAGTTCAAACTGCAGCCAGGAGCTTGGAACTCAAGACATGGTGTCACAAAGCATGAGTCAGAAGTCACACTGTCTTAGAATATGACATAGTGTACAGAAAATAAAGATGAATGTCTTGGCTACTTTAGACATCCTCCAGGCTATTCCGTCCTAGATTTTCCAAGTGTAAGCACCAGTTATGCATTTGGCTACAAGGTGTCCTGTAACTTTTGTTTATTTAAAATGGACTGAGAGATGAAACGTAGAAAGGAATAAAATTAGTCATTCAGAGTATGTTCACAGAAAGACTGCAATAACTAAGAAACAGCAAATCCATAACAAGAGAAGGATCTACGCCCAGAGAACCCCACTCTCCTCTCTCAAAGATTTCAGATGATTTACTACCTATACCTTAAAAGGAGAAAATGGTCCCGCTCTATAGAGACAACCCTTGGACTCTGACCCACAACACGCATGCGATAATAGAAGTTTTATTAATTCCCTCAGTGGATGATGCAATTAATACTCATATATTGTGTTACCACTTCTATTTTGACAACTTGTTTCTTGACCCAAAAACATAAGCTTTATCATTGGGTGACAGCACACAAAGAAAAAAAAATCCCACAGCATTTCCATGAAAAATGTAGCGTTTGGCAGCGGTCCTCCACTGGCCCTGTGTCAGCAGCCCGATGCCAAAAAAACTGTGCGTTCTCCGCTTGCTCGCGAAGCACTCGCTTTAGCAGGGACGTCTCTTGCGGAAAGCGATTAAAAACTTGTCGCATTTGGCAGGCGTGTGGAAGGCTTGGTCTGATGGGGTTCTGGGGAGCACTCTCTCTCTCTTTCTCCCCAGCTGTCTCTTTCTCTCTCCGGTTCTGCTTACTCTTTTCATTCCACATCCTCGCTCGGCAGAGGCTTTCACGCATGGCCGGTTTCTGCACGCTGTATTTTACGCACTTAACGGCCTTATAGGGGCCGCCTCAAACGGGCCGCCGCAGCCACAGGCCTGAGCTGTAGACGTGCAGGCCAAAGTACCGCGCTGTTATAACTCAGCGCTTGGAAATGGTTATGACATCACAGCATGTGCTTCGGGAGAGGAGTTAGTCTTGGCTAATCGGCGTCGTTTGGCTAGGAAACCCGTTCTTTTGCTATCGTGATGGGTTCCTGTTAGAGGTGCAAATCTCTGACCTCACAATGATTTGATTCAATAATGTTTCTTAAGGACAACTCAAACACCATGACATCTAAAATTTCATCACAGCTGGAATATTTTGGTATGGTTCAAAATAATAATAATAATACAGTGAACAAATAAATCTGACTATACAATATAGACAATAAAAGCAGTACACTATGCTGGAGTTTATGATAGCTCCATTCTAAACGCATTTATTTTTCTCTCACACAGATTGAGAGATGGGAGTTGGTGAGCACTGACCTCCTCTGGGCAGAGAGTCATTGAACAAGCCTTCAGTAGCTTCACAGGTGCTGCCATCTCCTCCACACACACGGCATCTGTCCTCCTTGGCATCCGAGCCCAAGATGTTGTCACAGCCCACATGCTGGAACACACCAACAGTGTATTTTTAATACCAGACAAATACAAACATGGTGGAAGTGTTCTTCGAACAGTGGCATGCTGGTTAAAATACCAATAGCGATACCTGCCTTGTAGTCTTGCTTTAGCATAATCATACATGCTAGTTTTAAACTCACACAATCCTTTAATAACATAATTACTGGTATTTATTGATATTTGTTTAGTATGATTAAGTACCATGATAACCAACATTAAAAGAAAAACAGAACAAAAAGGCTCTGTAAAAATAGAACAAAAGAAAAAGACCTTCCAGAAGGCCTCTAATATGCCTCTATGGAGACAGTTTCTGAGATTTATTCAGTTTGTACGGACAATAACTTATGAACACTAACATGACACAAAGGGAAGCACCAGTGTGAGTAGTAACACATGTCTGCCTCTTTTTGTCTGAGTGGAATATCTTGCTCTTTTGAATCCTCCCACTATAACTCTTTAGTTGGCTTTGTAAGGCACATGAATGTGCTGTTCCAGGGATCTATTCACTGTTACATGCAGTGCAGCTCGCTTCCATCTCTTGTCCAAAGCGACACTATTTGTGTGTCCAGACATGTACATGCTTCGTATTCTATGCTTCCTGTCGACCCATTCTTAGCATTTTCCCGATATGCACAACACCCCACACCACTGCCAATTCGCTTATTAAACAAATATCGTAACTGAATTGTGTATCCTATTAAATTTGGCCTGCCTGGCTAACAAAACGTCCAAAAATACAATTAGATCCAGAAGTGTTCTACTCTGATAAGAACCTCACAGCCTTTTGTTCCTCAAAAATAAACAGATTTTTTTAAAGGTCTCATTGTTCTGTAGTCATAATTGCTTTAGTTCTGTGGACTGTCAGTCAGAGAGTGTTGGTATCTGGTAAACATAGATAATACACTTCACCAGCTCTGTGCTTACAATCTCAAAAAGGGTCTGATGTTAAAACCAGCGGTTCTCAATTTTAATCACAAAGAGGCAGTATGGGTCCAAGCTATTGTTCCTATGATTGCAGCCAGCTGGTGCACACACACAAACTGACACAGGGACATATATCACCAACTTTGACTTTAATCAGTTGAATTAGGTTTGTCCAAAACTAGGCTTCTACCATTTTTTGTGCTCTGGAGTTTCAGATGTAATCAACAGAAAGTACTTGAATCTTGAGGTGTGCACAAGTATTTAAAGATGACATATTATGCAAAATACAAAAAACAAGTTATAATAGGTCTATTGGCTATATAAAACATGTTCATGAAACTCTTTGCACAAAATCACTCTCACATAAAGAGATCTCATGAGCCGTTTGGATTGCTCCCTTATTGTGACATCACACTAAGGAAATTTGCATAGATATGGATTCTAATGTGTAAAATCCAGAACTCTTAAGCATGGGTTGGGCATGGCCAGCAACAGCTTATTAGCTTAAATGGCTCATTTTGAAAGAGACTGAAACTGTCAACGGTAAAGCCGGTGAGATCTCTTTATGTGTTTTGTATAGCCCATAGACCTATTATAACTAAAGTCATTCTCAGTGCATGCCCCCACCCCCCAGCATTTTTTAGGCTTCTGGACAGATGTATGTTTACTTAGATAATAGCAGTTATAGAAGTAAGTTCACAGTGTACATCTCTTAAAATCTTTGCTTAGTAACAAATGTTCACGGTCACTTTAGCTGGCTTACCAAATGCATAGTAAATTTTATGGTCCATTCCTTGTCTTACTGGACTTTTTGATTCCACTTAAACAATGTTTTTATAATCTTGCTTTTAAATGTCAACACGTTTTTGGCAATTAAGGATTCAAAATTGACACCAATTACTTGAACAGCAAAAAACTAGGACTGGTTATTAAAAGGTTATTTTATGCAAGTTAGCAAAAAACTAATATGGATTTAAATATTCCAAGTTTCAAACTAGTTTGTACTGACCCAATGAATAAGGGAAAAAATAATCACCTTTGAAAATTTTTCAACCGTTGCTCCAGTGCCTCCCTTGAGGCTGACTGGGCTCATGTCACGTGACCGAGTTGAGTGAGGGAATACTAGCCAAGATAAAAGTCCCTCAAGTGAAAAAAAAACTTTCTAGCCGTGCTAAAAATTCAAAAGATTTTACTAACAGTTACTGAGGCAAGTGTGCGATGATTTAGCATGTTAGTGAAATTAGCTGCACAGCTCCAAAGCAAAGAATTTACTTCAGAAACTACACATCTTAGATGTACATTTTGGTTAAGGGTAAAAATGTATAGATGAGATATCTTTTCTAAATGATTCTTGTAATCAGATACACCTCGAGAACAGGGAAAGAATTTCTCACCTTACACTCTCCATTGATGCAGATATCCAACGAGTCAGCCTGACAACGCGTACCATCAATGACAGCAGGAGAGCGTTCTGTGTAAAAGTTATATCCCTCGGCCAGGCAGTTCAAAGCACAGGGCTTCACGCCACCTACAACACAAGCCGAGTGTGCTGTCAAGCCACTGATGTCACCAATCCTTGAAAGATGTTTCTTTTTCTTTGTCAGCTCCAGTATGGGTCCCAGATCTCTCACTTCACATGTAGCAGTCCTTTTGCACCAGTGTCTCATGGTCTACTGCGTTTTATTCATGCAATAAACTCATTCTCAATGAGAATAAGTCATTTCCGTCTCCTTGTATATGTGTCAGTTATACACAAACTGTTTTTCAGTGTGATTGTCACAGGCCAGGATGCTTCACCAAGAGTTTTTCTGTCAGGTCAGACCCTCACGCCGCAAGAGAGGCATTACTCATAGTGTGAACCAAACATTCGGCCTGACATCATAATTAAGCCCACATGAGGGGAGATTAACAAAGCTGCCAATAAATAGACAGAGGTTATCTCTCTTGCGCTCTTTACAAAGATGAATGTGATCCAAAGAGTTTCTCGGAGCCAAACAATTGGTAATTGCCATGGTTATTATGGGGCAGGACTATAAGGAGATGATTGAGGTGGCTCTGAACTTCCCTTCATAACCAGTTTCAGTTTTCTATCTTGGTGAGGTCTTCTTTGTTTACTGGCGTGTCATTCTATTACAGTAAATAAGAAACCTTCACGTGTGAGGAACTTTTTAGCCATTAAACGATACTTGTAAGTAGAAGTTTGAAGTAGAAGTTGTTACCGCTGTGCAGTTATGACAGTATTTAAGCATTCTTGTTGTATTATTGTCGTTTACTGTCAGAAAGTTGGAAGTGCAGGCTTAAACTAGTCAAAACGGAATAAAACTTTCAGTACACAATTGCTATTTATGTAGTTATAAAATTACATTTAAATAACATAGAAAAAACAATAACTGTCATTTTGCACAAGGGAATAATGGATTCCTCAGAATGAAGTTGAGCAACCTCAGTTGTAGTTGAGGTACACTGGGGAAAAATTATATACATTTGATTTTTCACCAAAAAGTACTCTTTGTTCAAGCAAATCAGCCTGCCAGTGAGTGCTATAGTTACCTAATTACTGTGAAATAATAATGGAAAACAATGAAAATAACAGTAGACTTTCAATTCATCTCAAACGCTCTAGAGATAACTTTAAAATTGATTGAGAGCCCGGGTAAGGGCTGTGTGTGAAGTGGGCTATGACCACTTGGACAGTGGTGACAATATGCTACTAGTGCTTAAGTCAACCTAGGACACACACATTCAGGACATTCAAAGACATGGCGCTCTGGAATCCCAGGAATTTTCAGACCATCAAAGAGACTTCCACATTGTTGATGTTAGCAGGCTGATATGTATACTATCACTGGAGCGCTGACTCTGGGAAGGCTTCATGGGAGAGTGTGGTCTCTTAGCGACCCACCACACTGCACATTTGCTGTGTGTGTTTGTGTGTGCGTCCTCATGCCCTAAGCCCTACAAATGCCACGGTAGGAGATCTAAAGAGTTTCCCAGCCGTGTCATCCATAGCCACAACCCACCACCCCATCTTGCTTTCTTTGCCTGTGTTTAGAACGTACCTCCAGTGTAAGGCTTCCAGTTGTAGTACTTCCCACGAAAAGGCATGTTATCAAAGTCGGCACACTGCTTCTCCCGAAAGTCCCGTGACCCTGTCGGACAAGCCTGAGAGCAAACACACGGGAGTTTTTGTCACTGCAGTGTGCTTCTTCAAGTTTAAGTTATTTGCATTTCAAGGTATATGTTTCATCAAAGTATTACTAGGTGTGTTACTACATATCCGTCCAACAGTCCTAACACAGGCAACTGTGAATGAAGGCATATACATAATGTGTGTTTGCAGCTTTTGTGTATTTGTTAAAAAGGGAAGTACTGGCACTCTGTCATTTGGAATAGAACAGAGGTTGACTGATTTCTATGCTCAGTTTGCTCTAGGCTGATTAAGGACACATAGGCTAAACCTGAGGTGACAATAGATGGCACCAAAAACGTTTCGCTCAGTCACAGTATCCTGCACAGAGTTGTGGCTCAAACATGCAGGCTGTGTTAACTGTATCAAACATGCAGCCTTAATAAAACAAAGCCTAATTTCAGGTGGTCTGAGAGCACATTCTGCACTGTGATTGCACCCTCAATATTCTAGTTTAAAGTGCAAATTAATCCTAATTTAAAGTGCAAAGCAATCCTCATTGCTCTTGCAGTCATTTGCACTTCACGAATTGCAAAATTAATTTCTATTGTGTGCAAATGTGTATATATTTTTCTGTATCGGCATTTAACTTTGCACTCACTTTTTTTTCATAGTGCATCTAGTGTCACCCCCATAGTCATGATGTCAGCGGTCAGATCACAGAAAGTGACTGCACTCAGCAGGGGGAGAGGGAAAAGAGTGCGAGAGCTGGGGAGGAGGGGGCAGGAGAGATTAGCTCATCGGTGTGAGCAGCAGAACAAGCAAAGTATTGCTCAGGGCTGAACAATAGCCACGGGGGTCCACATCCTCTATGACTTAGATCATAATAAATTCAGACTCTGGACAGAAACACCCCAATACAGTCCAAGCCAAGGAGGAGTGGCCTTAACTCCTCATCTATGTCCTTTGAGATCTTCAATTGGAATTCAGAGGGTCAAGGGGTTAATCATGTCAAGGCGTTGTGTTGATAGCATTGTTTTAGGCTGCCCTGCTCCATGCTTGAGCCTGCTGTTTGTAGAGTTCCAAACCAGCCAAATGACACGGGCAGAACCAAGGCCATTCATGATCTATTTGTTTTGGATGCAGAGCCGTCAGGGGGATAAAACAGTGGTTTTGGGCATGGTGTTTGTTTTCCAAAGTAAACATCTGCTGTTTGCCCTGAGCTGTTGTTTTTAAGATTTGTGGTAGTATACCCTCGAGGCCCCCAAACTGCCACCTTGAAATAAATGGGATGGGGAAATACGCATTTCCAGCTTCACAAAAATATTTGTTCACACTAATTCATTTTTAACCTGTGTAAAAAAATATTTGTCTTTATGGATCACACAGTGATAGCTAAGAGATGCTAAATGAAATACAAAATATTTTTTTTAAGCCTGGTCTAAGCTTTACGATCTGAATAACAGACAGTAACAAAATCAATAAATGTATATTACAAAATTCATGACAATACGCACTTTAGATGATTAAGGACTCTGAGGCATTAGATCTTCTTGTTTCATAAATTCAAAAAGCACTTGCAGCCTTTCAATTTATCTGTATCCGAACTCTGCAAGCCTGACAGCCCTGCGAGTGATGCAGCAAAGCCCATCTGGCAATGAATAACTTTAATAACTGGGATAGAATTAAGCCACAGATAGAGAAAGCAACCATGTGCGCCTCATAAAACAAACCCTTTATTCAGACAGAACAGTGCTATCAGCAAGCTTGTATTAAAACACCAGCTGTAATAATGCCAGCGTTTTGTCTACTCTGAGCACATCTTGCCCAAATTTAGCCTCCCTTTACCAATGGCACAGAAATTGATCACTGCAAAATAAGGAAATTAAAAATCATTTCAATACATGTTGCCATTGGCTCTACATATTGTAAACACACCCAAGTGCTTTCTGCAGTTAGTCATGGTAAAGGAGTTACAAATGCCCGTTTACAAACACAAACTGAAAATCGTACAAAAAAGTAGACCTGATATAACTGCATACCTATAACAAACTGTAGCTAGCTGACACAACAGTAAACAATAACAAATAACAAACAATTTTATAAATACCTGTTAAAGATACATAATGCTACTTTTCTGACTGAATGTTCTGATTTTTTTCAGATGAAAATGTTACAACACCAATTATCTAGCCAACTTAAAAGGTAAGGTAAAATGGTTGCATGCTAGTTGTATGTTTGTGATTTTTAAAAATCTTTAATAAAAACAGTATTACAAATGTACCTTTCCATCAAATTACAATGCTGATAATCAGCTCTGTTTGCTAAAGAAATAGACTTCCACTTTCATCTAAAGAGAGAGGAGAGACTCACGTCAGTGTTGCACGATCTGTAGCGCTTTCTTTCCCCAAGACAGTACTTCCCTCCACCAGACGGCCTGGAAAAAGTCAGGATAAAACAAACCAATAAAATAATATCCTCACTAAACACAGCACCCCTTACCACAGTGAAGAACGTGGTATTGAAGAAATAAAAAAACAACACACTTATTCCAGTCAAGACCAGGAACCATCTGGAATGCATTTGCATAGATTTAAGAGTCCAAACACACTAATGGCATCAGTATCAACATGGCATACGCACACACCCTCTCAGGAAGCACCCACAAGGCTAGACAGATCACTTGTTGCAAGGGTAGGGGTTTAATCTTGCAACTCTACCAGCCCCATCCAGCTGGGATAGCCCCATCCAGATCTGAGTGGAGGTGGATGAGGATGAAGATGCTCCTCCAGGGAGGGGAAGGTGGCACAAATAAAAGACTTCCACTGTCTGCGCTCCCAGGGGATGAAGCAGGGGCAGGCTTAGGTGATAAAGACCGCCAAAAAGCAGGTTATAAGATCACACAGGTCCAGCCATCTGTTATCTGTGGGGGTGAAGGTGCCCTTTCACGCTGTTTTAGCATCAACAAACACCTCCCCAACCTAGTGCTCATAAACTCACGTCCTGGAGGGTCATCAAAGTTCACAGCTGAAAGGATCCCCCACTGCAACACATCTTATGATGTATCTAATGAAGGAGTTTCTACTTAAATGATTAAAAGCAGAAGGATCCCATAACCATCCCTCAAACATAACTTGCAAAGCATTGCCCACAACAAAAATCCAATTTACAAAATGTTCTTCCTTTTCTCAAAGATTGTCAGTCAAAGTTTTGCATTAGAGTTATGAGGGTAATGTCGCTAATTAACACAATTTTATACCCACTAACAGGCAAACTGCATGTCTAAATCATTTATTTGTATTGAGTTGTATAGTTGAGTTAACTCTAGTTTACATGCTTTCTGATACTGTATGACCTACATTCTACAAAAATGTTATGCTTTGACTGTTTTTAGCCAAGTGAAACTCTATTTTTAGCTGATTGACGACATTAAAGTAAACATTTTAAGCTCTGCATTCGAAACAGAAGTTCTGCAATAGAAACAAAAAGCCGCCCCTCAAACGAGAGCCTCTTCCTGGATCTATCTCAGTTCTGCTGCTTACAACCAGGGTGTATTATATTAAATCTGTACGTTGGTAAAGGAGTACAGATTATTCAGACCAGAACAAATAAAGAGTTTGCTTCTTTTAGTGCAAACCTTCAGAAATGTTTGTTTGAGGGCAAGGTGACCTTGGTGCCAACAACAGACTGATAAAACAAATTTGTCCATAGAAGGGCAGAGTAGTAAGCCCTTGGGGTGAGCGTTCATTTCTGCAGAGCATTCAAAAAAGTGTTTAGCTTTCCAGATGGTTCAGTGAATGTTAAAGTTGCCATGGCCAGCAGGGCAGCGTGTACTGCTGGGTGCTTACATATCTTGCTGGTGTAACAGAAAAATTCTGGATGGCTCAGCGAGGTTGATACACAGGCCAAACCTGACTGGACTAATCGCAGGTGTCCAGGCGTCTATTGCTCTCTCTCGCTCTCTCCCTCACTTCCGATTGCTCATTTTCTCCCACTGTTTCTCTCTGCCTTTTTCTTTTTCCCTTTCTCTCTCTTTCCCCTTGTTTCTCCTCTCCTTACTTTCTCTCCTTTATCCTTTCTCTGTTGTCACTCTTTAATTTTCTCTCTCTCTCTTTCTTAATGAATGCTTTCCAGGCGAGCTCTGCTCCAAGTCTCCAGTTTCCTCTCCCCACGCCTTTCAGGTACCCGGCCTGATCACCTTACACAGGTGTTACAGATTACGCAGGCCGCACTCTCCACCACAGACTGTCGGGAGAGTGCGAGGACAGACATTTCCGCAAGCACGTGGAATGAAACCCAAAACTCTGTCTGCAGCCGGTCGAGCTCTGTGCTCCTGCAGCCACAACACAAAATAGTTGGAGGAAGAAAAAATGAAAAAAATCACCACCAAGAAACATTCAGCTCAACAGGAATAGCAATATAATCAATTTTTTGTCCAGCAGGAAAAATCAAGCTGTAAAAAAGAACAAAAGAAGATAGAGGACTGCGGCCTACTCCCAGTGGCAGAAAGCATTTCGAGAATGTGTTTGAAGATAATGTTTTGAACAAAACAAAGTAAATAAAATTCCATCTTTTTCTCCCAAAAAACTGCAGACTCAAAACAGATGATAGAGTGTAAATGAAATATTCTAAATTTCATCACCATGTAATTATGTAATTATGTAAATGATCATATGACATGTTTTGCTGAGTTTCTAAGTGAAAATAAGTAGAGAGGACACACTTAAATATGGTGCTTTTACAACACATCTGCAACATAAAGTAAAAACACAAAACATATTTATAGACTTTTATACATGCCAAAATATGTTACATTTGTACTTGTACCTGTTACACAATGTATGTGTTCTCTGTAAAGAATGTGTAAGCTTAAAATAGTAGGTATCATCTTAGTCCACTGCACTGACAAACATCCCTGGTATAACCCAAACAATCCCGGTACCTATCGACAAATTGCACCTTTTATTTACTAAGTGAGGGAAAGATTACATCAGTGTGGGCAGAAGTGAGCTGAGCTATTGGATTGGGGCCTGGTTAGGCTTACTTTGCCTACTTACGCTGGGCTGTCACAGTGGCGCACGGATGAAGACACACCGCCACCACACGTCCGGCTGCATTCGCCCCAGATGGACCAGGGACCCCAACCTCCATCCACACCCTGCGGCCACGTCCCAAATGTCACACACTCACCCTGGTAGCACCACTTATGCACAAACACACACACACACACACACAAGGTGGAAGGAAATAGTGTCAGTGTCTTTGCATTGCATTTACAATTGCAACTGCAAGGTTGATATATAAAAACTCCAGCTACCCTCTTAGATTGTGCGAATAGAGAAACCAATAGACTTTCTCTTAGATATTCAGAGATAGGGGATTTTGTTAGACAGCAATGTTTTGGTTTATTATTAGTACAGTGCAAAAGTAAAGATTTTTTTGCTTTTTTCTGCTCTGTAACATGATGACACATTTTTCTGCAGAAAAGCAGGAAATACCATCACTGTACCTTTTAAACTAATTGAATGCTGAATGCGCTAAAATACTCTGTAAACTGAGTGTTGCCTGCACTATGTAGCCAAGACACATCCACCAAGTGTCCCCAATCCAAACCCACACTGTTAAATGAATACAGCTCCTTGGCAAACGGACCATGGGCTCTGTAAAGACAGGCTGGAATCTTCATTCTCCAAACAACCCTGCGTAATCCAGCCTTTGTCTGCAGAACCTCGAGGCCAGTAAGCGGAGACAGTAGAGGCGGCCTGTCCTCACGGCACAACTGTGTCAGTAGGTTAAGTTCTCTCTCCCTATCTATCTATCTCTCTCTCTCTCTGTCCGACAAAGAATAACCTGGCGAAGAGCAGAGCCGTGTCCTCAGTTACGAGCATGTGAAATCAGGGTAATGTGCTAAGACACTATATAAACAAGATTACCAACGAGAGGAGAGAGGGAGGGAAGGAATGAAAGAGATTGTAAGAGAGAGACATGCAGACAGAGAGAGAGAAAAGGTGAGACAGAGACAGACAAACTAACTAGACAGACAGCAACTAAGTAAGCCAGAAATAACCCTGTTAAGAATGCCTTATCTAGAAAGGTCTGATAAAACTTCAGCAACCCATATCTGTCTTTGTCTCAAAGCCTAGTGGCTTCTTTATTTGTTGCTACCTGTCCTTAAACAGAAATGATCTGTTCAGACAAAACAGGTAAAGATGAATTTGATACTGTCTGTTTCCATGAATGCACCCATAGTTACTAATATTTCTATGCTCTTCTGAAAATAATCATTGATCTTTAAAAAAGCAAATCTCTGATCC
The DNA here is from genome assembly GCA_037577145.1 of Brachypetersius gabonensis. Lineage (NCBI taxonomy): Eukaryota > Metazoa > Chordata > Actinopteri > Characiformes > Alestidae > Brachypetersius > Brachypetersius gabonensis. The sequence continues at coordinate 1,727,349 of JBBJLR010000037.1, forward strand.
AAATACCTCACATTCATCACAATTCAATTAGAATCACAGTAGTAAACAGGTTTGGTTTTTAAACAACATTTGCAAATAGCCTAAGATTATTATTTTTGCTCAGTGTGCATGTGCTAATACTGACAGATTTGAATCTATTTTGTACCCCTAATACATATAGATCAGTGAAATGCCATGCTTAGGTCATTCATATCCACTTAGTTTCTTAGGAGAAATATCAGAATTGTTGAATATTTTGAGCAACTCTCAACAAGTGATCCGTCCTCTCACTGCCCCAATCATCCACGCTGTTCCAGGCTACGTTACACGCTGGGTGAGAAATGGCTGACATTCATATTCCTTTGATGCCAGGCTGGCCAGAGGCAGACATAAGTATGCCACTCGCTGAAAAAAAACAGCGGCTCAACCTGGGGCCCGCTGGTTGTCCAGGGCGACGCACACAGGCTTGGCAGTGAATGGCTCCAGTGAGCTAACGGTAACGAAGGATGACAGCCCGTGGTCCTCTCTCATTCTTCCCCTTTAGCCATCGTACGAGTGGCGACAATGGCGGCCGTAATCTTTGTTAAAACTGTCTCCCTAACCTGGGCCGGCAGCAGCATGAACTGGTGACCCAAACGCTGTGTGCATGAGTGAGTGCGGGGAATGGCTCTTCTTATTCCCAGATCTGGTACAATGAGAGGGGGGCTAAATAATCACAGCTGGCCCCGAACACCACACCCCACGCCTTTCTCTCCCCTAATCTGGCAGGGGGCTCTTTCCCACTGCCCGGGATGCCTACCTGGCATTTCAAAACATTCCCACTAGCCTAACTCTGAGTAGCTGAGGGGTGGGGGAGGAAACGTTTGCAATTTGTGGATGACCAAGTCACAAGAATAGACAATAAATGAAGGGTAATTCTGATGATAAGTAAAGGATTTAATAATTTTCATGCAAAATGCTAATGATGCTAATAATAAGTATTAAAAAATGGGGCCAGCACATGCAAATTATTTCATTAGAAGCTTTTTTATTGGTCAAGTACAGGATGTACAAGGAAAATCTCTTGGTGCAGATGTCATTCTAACTGGACAACACCAAATGATTATGAACATTCTTTAATCCATTTTAAGTGACACAAATTGGTCAACCATGTTTGACATAACTGCTATAGTGTTTCTCTGACTTACCCCTTTCTCAATGCTGCCAGTCTGGCACAATGTACCCTCTGCGGCTGGGATACTGTTCGTGACACAGCGGTTACTTTTGCTAAGACACCAGAGCTCTCTACACACTTCCTAGGAAAAAAGGGAAAAGCAAGTTGGTCAGAATATATGAACAAGACGATATCTCCTCCACAAATGAAAAATGGAACAGCTAGCCACACTGAACGAATCATAGACATAACAAAACATCTTTATCTCCTTAGCATTTGTAAACACGTCACCTCAACTTTCAGCCTGGTTTTTAGCCTCAAAGTCTAAAAATCTACCACAGAACAGTGTGCCACATAGTCTGAGGAAATAAGCTCAGATCCAGTGGTGCTTCTTGAGCAAATAAAGGTCTAAATGTGGACATACATCACAAGGCCAGCTCTGCACTACTTCGCATAACGAGTGCTCTGCCCTTTTTAAAGCTCCAACTTCAAAGGATTTAAAGGACAACTGTGTATGAAAGAGAAGCGGCCCTGATGAAAAAGACTTATGGGACTGAGTGCAAGGCCTGACCTCTGCTTAGTACATGTGAGTCAGCTGCACAAACCACCCAGCCCACTTAGATTAAATAAAACTGTAAACTGCCTCTCTCCAGTTACGGCCGCTGCATCTCTGCATCTGCTTTCAATAAGGCTTCCTGCTGGTCTGCACCGCACTCCTGGAGGAGGTCGTCACCGGCTTGGGCAGAAATGACACCACCAGGGCACTGATGGACGCATGGAGGGAGAGTGGGACTGTGATGTAAGTAGGCGACGTCTGATATGTGCAAACTGTCTAACACTAATGGACTGTGTTTGGCTTTTTACTGCTACCTTCAAGTGAAGGTAATTAGATTTTAGACGTAAGGAACTTCATGGGGCTGGCTTCTATCTAACTCACACTAGCTCAAAAAATAAAAATAACTTGCATCCAATTACTTAGCAATATTGGTACATTTGACATTACAGCACCGAAGATTTTACAATTATTGCAAATTAGTCTGTACTGTGTGTATTTACCGAGACTTAACTAAAACTGAGTGGCTTCCACACTGAATCGTCAAATGTTTACAAACATTATGATTAGGTCTATACTTGACCTTGGTTGTGGAAAAAGCCTTATGGTTGCTATATAACGGGCTACTTTGCATCACTGACATGGTGTCTTTTTCCATCATCTATTCCCTGATTTCAGCCATTTATTAGTATACAGCATGATCTCTGAGTATGCAAAAAGGTTTCAGGGTGCAAAATTAACCATACAGGTCCCAATGACCATTTCATCATTTGCCTGGGTTTCTAAATCAGTGCATTATATTGATGGCTATAAAACAGCTGCCTCATCCTTTTTGAAAAACAGTGTGCGTAAATAATCCAAAATGGATTTCTGTTCTTTTTCAGGTCTAGGAGACGGACAGACTGAGTTAGAGGCATTCATGCCAAATCCAAATGACTATGGAGTGCGACTACACTCAACACAACTTCCTTGTGCGCTGTCACTGTTCATTGCTACGCTTCAACTAAGCCAGGCGTCTCTTGCTACAGAAAACCCACAGCATCCGTCTCAACTGCATGCACCCCTAGTCATTAGTGTACACCAGTATGAGCACTGTTAAGTATCTTTGCAGTTAGGACGTTCTTCCAAAGGTCAATTAGCATGATTTTTGCAAAAACATGTGCATTAGTTTTCCTGTAATGGCATTTCCAAACCAAATACTGGTCCATCGCTGTGGTAACAGTTCTCCAAAAGCTTGTGTTAAACAGATGGCTGGCTAAAAAAGATGAGATTGTCAGAATTCACTAACACTACATGGTGTAATAAAGCTGAGCCAAGGGAATGCTGGTCCTTTTTTTTTTGAATGACTGTCTTTCATTCTGATCTATACCACAGTTATGAGCTTAAGAGAAAAATTACAGGGTTCTTTTTTTGGCACATGAGCATCCGCTGTCAGATATTTCTCTCAATGAAAGAAAATAACTCTGTAATCTGTTGTAATTTAATTCTTTTTCTGGTGTAGAATGGATAGTCACATAGCCATACTAGGCTGTACACTCTCCCATATTATTCATTAATTCTCTTGGCTTCATTCAGCCTCTCACATTTCTGTGGCTTTGTTTCTTCCCCCCCATGTCAGTTTATTTGCACAAGTTCGTTATTCTTTGGAGAAAATCATTATCATTTCAAGAAGGATGAGGATTAAGTTGGTAAAGTCAAAAACCCCAATTTGGCTCTCTCTGAAAGACATGAAATGTGTGCACAGAACATCAAACGGCTCTCAGCTAAGCCTGTCCCAGGTGCTAATAAAGCAATTATCCTTTATTATGACAAAGTCCATGCTGCTGTTTGATCTCCCTTGGGGGAATGTCAACATGGCAATCTCTGCTCTAATCCCAGAGGGAAGAGAAAATAATCTGAGCTCCCTGTTCTCACAGTCATTTCAGCCTAGGCTTGGAGACACTAAAGATTCATCATCCCAGAGCAAGCTATCAGATGAAATGAAAAAGATACCCTGTGATATTGTTTGCGCAATAAATATTTCGATATCTTAAAAACATAAAAAGAAATAAGTTACTCCCTAATATAACAACAGAAAAGGTCTGTCATATGTGGTCTTTCATTAAGCAGTCTGACACACTGCTGACTTCCTGAGTGGCACAATTGTCAAAGCACCGGCCTTATAACTGGGAGATCAAGTGTGATTACCAGGGATGCCGTGGCCAGGAGTCCATTGGGTAGGATGACCCTTTTTCTCCACCATCACTCAACATGATCTCTCAAACATTTGCAGTGGCTGATTTTACATGCCTTGGAGAAAGGCTTATTGTGATGACCTCCCAGTTTGGTAGCATAATGTGATAGGAGACCTAGCCAGTGAACAGAAAATGCACCTGACTGAATTGGGAAGAGCAGTGAACGGACATTAAAAAGATACAGTAATGTGCAAAAATTTTTAAAGCCATTTTTAGCTTGTGATAAAGTGACTTTCTGCTAGCAAATTTACCATCAGAATAAATGCAAACATAAAGGAAAGCTGTAAAAAAAAGACTGGGCTTCCACAAGGAATACACTGATATACTGTACATTGAATCACTATTTACTGCAAAATGTTATTTGCATTTCTTCGTTTCAGTTTTTTAGTGTATTTGGTAATATTAATATGAAAAAACAAACACAGCTCATCTAAATTTGTTTTATGTATAAATTGTATAAGTACATATTATACATAAGGTGGGACTTGCGACAGTAAATCTCCAGCTTTCAAGCATTTAGGGCACACCCACCTATTTGATACATTGCTCATGGTGAAATGATAACAGATCCAGATGTCCAGGATATGGGCTATTCCTTGGGTTAGTCGAAATAACTGCTGTTAAGTAGACTTGAATACTTAACCTGGGCTGATATTTCATAACAAGCATGATGTTTTTCATGAGAACCACCATCCAATGAATTTAAGAAAAGTATTTTTTTTGCTATGGGCCAGGCACCGAGTTTCTAGACTCCCAAACAAGTTACACTTATTGCTCAGGAGAGCATCAGAACAGAGTTCTTATGCTGTAGATCCGCCTGCAGAACAGATCATGCTCCTTTGGCCAGTTTCTTCTGGGTCAGTGGTAAAAATAATAGCTTGACCTCCGGCATTGCGTCTCCTCAGAGCTCTTTAACCATCAGCCTGGTTCTCTGCATCCAAACCACGTTCTGAATCATCCATTGTCATAAAATCCTTCTTAAAATATCACATACTGTACTTACATATACCCCAGACTCTCAAGCTACAGGTAAAGCAGAGAGAGAAACGCTAATGTCCGAAATTATATTTTTCCTTGTGGTACTCGTGTATGGTTTCCTCATGCGTGATAATAAAAAAGGGGTATTGTGTTGAAACCCAATGGCAAGATTCTGATTCAGGTTTGATCAGACGACCAAATGTTTTACTGTGAGATACCAAACATTTTTGTGGTAAGACAAAAGTCATGAGTCTGTTGGCTACATATGGTAGTGCTGACTATTGTTTCAGTGCACAGTTTTCATGCACATAATTCTAACCATGTAATTATTCCTCAAACTTTGTCCAGGGAGATCACCACACTGCACCTGACCTAAACCATTTCATCAACACAGCCTGGTCAGCAAAATCAACCCGGTTAAAAATAGGGAATATTGCAGGATTGCACTCGAGGAACACTGATGATGGTCATGAAAGCTTTAATTAACCGCATGCAGACTGCATTTGAGGAACAGACATACCATACAAGGACCACATTCCAGGAGCATTTGTGAGTGTGCATTGTGTCCTTCTTACCCCATATTTGCACTGTCTGGAGGAAGCGCCGTACTGGAAACGACACTGCTCGTCCGCGTCGTACACCTGCCCCGGAGCCACTGTGGGGTATAGGAAGTCTCGTTTCAGAGGCTCATTGTCCAGACACGTTCCGCGACCGGAGCTGTCAAAAAAAAAAAAACTAGTATAGGATTGGCTCTTCTACAGTGCTTGCCCCCTTCAATTTGTTTAAATACACAAGGAACATTCATTTTCAAACAGAGGCCTTTTTTCTCTGTTTGCTATTCAGTTAACTAAAAACTTAACATCTATAGTATGCACAGAGAGAGAGAGAAGGAGAGAGACAGGAAAGAAAAATAACAGTGTCCTTAAAACACAGAGATTTGGACATATATGGTGCTCACAGATTCCTATGGAATCCTTTGAAGCTCCAGTGAACTGATGAAAAAGGAATGGAGAAGAGGCAGAGAGAGAAACGTTGACAAAACCAGGGGTTGTGTGGCCAGAGCAAGATCCATGTTTAGTCTGTTTTAGTCAGATAGAAATATGGACACTCCCAAGAAGCACTGAAAAAAGAAGGGTCCACTGCTATGTCTACTACCGAGACACAGAGAAACAGCAGAAAAAGAAAGAGAAAAAGAAGGCGAGGAGGCAGACACGGATGTTTTGCTCGGCTCATTTATTCTGGATTCAGATCTCAAGCTTATTCTGTTCTCCACATTATTGTCCTGCCCGAGTTTAACATGGACATGTCAGAGAATCAAAACAACTGTAAATTACATCTACGCTGAGAAAATGCAACGTGTGATTGCACTCCACAGCTCACATAAGCTCATTGTCTGATGTGCACACCCAAAAATAGGTAGAACATTTTAAACACAACCAATTGTGGAAAGATAATTTAAAAAAAACAGTCATTTCATAACTGAACTGTGCTTTAGTGGCATAAAGACTGTTTATGTGTTTCTGCCAGTCATCTGCCAGTCATCATGCTGCATCTAGCTTGCAAAGTGAGGTGACACCTGAACATTCCATCAACAACATGAGTGGGGGAAATGATAGACTTCAAATGGTCAATACTTTCCTGATCAACTGATTAAACCCTGATGTGCATGCAGGTAATGCATATGTCTGAACAGTGCCAACTGTAGATGGAGAAGAGTCACCAAAATTCAGCTGTATAAATAAAAGAACTGTTTTGTGATTGCTGACACATGCACACTAATAAAGCAGCCATGTGTTATAAAGACCAAGGTAAAGTGTCTCAAAGTAAAAACACATGGATTAAAGCAAAAAATAATCATCTGACAGAGAAGACGACGGGGGGCGTGAGGGGGTGACGGGGAGCATTGGCCGGGGGACAGAGGGTGGGTGGGGCTTGTTAGCGGTGTATTTTAGGTGAACGTACACATTCAGTACATTCACTTAAAAGATCGCGAACGACACAACACTACTTCCCTCTGCCATTCCTCTGTTAACAGCAAGAAAACACAACAAAACTGCTGTTGTTTAATTATTTTTAACGGAGCATAAGTTCTTGCAGCACTCGCAACACCGAAGCCACTGTCCTGAATATCGAGCTTCTGAGTTTTGGCCTCTTTATCTATTTAAGCGATGGGTTTTCCTCACTGTTTTCCGACCTGTTTTAGCTACTATTAGCGAATGAGACCCTTCATGACATACTACTGAGAACTTCCGTTCTATTCCGATTTTTAAAAAAAATTTAAATATACTACAACTAGCCTATTATTGTGTCCTATTATTATTATTATTATTATTAATAACATTATTATTATTACTATTATTGGATGCACCAGGCAAAAATAAGTCCTTGTGCAGATCTCATCTTTGTTTTGGGACATTAAAAACCTTTGAGACTGATGTGGCACTAAATGCTGGGGAATTAATTTCTCTTAAGTTTGGCATCTTAAACAAGCGTCGAGAAACAGCTCGCAGCCAGTAGGCTACTGCGCAGCCGTCAATGTTTAAGAAAAGTGCCGAAACCATAATGTTGTTTTATTTTTAGGAAAAATAATTAAATCGTAATTAAACCAAAGAAAAAGACAGCCTTTCCAGAAGTTTGTCTGCTGAAGCTTGTTCAGCTTCACCCCTCGTTCCCCATTTTTTTTCCTTCAGCTCTGCATCAATCTCATTATTAACCTTTAGTGCCCTCAGCTGACGGAAATCCGTCATAGCGATGGAGAACTTTAATCCATGAAGTGATCTCCGTCTGTCCTTATCAGTTCACACTGTTCTAATGAGGGGAGAAAGAATACAGACTGATCTCAACAAAGAAATCTTTCTCTGAAAAGTTTGATGAAAATGGGTCCAGGGTACACTTCTTTGCCCTGAGAGAACAATGAGTTTGCTAATGCTGACACGATAGTCTGCTGGGATCTGGTGACCAGAGTAAACGATGGCTTTTTCTCCAGATCTATGACAACTTTCCTCCAACTATAAAACAGAGATCACTTCTGCAGTAATACATACATTGACAGTATAAGAAATGATAAGGGAAGACAGGAAATCTAAGACGTTAAATACGACAGCAAAAAACAACACAACCCCAGGTATCTGGTTTCTGTTCCGCGTGCTACAGGAAGCATTAACTGAAACAGGGATCTCTAGCTTCCCACCAGAATATTGGAAGTCTAATCTAATTGAAAACTAAACCAAATACATCGGAAAGGAAAGAAACACACAGGCTTTTGCCCAGGGGGAGAACAACTGATGCCGTATTCAGTTACAGCCCTTCAATTTTCTCTTTTTTCTTCGTTGTTTGGTGGAATAATCCTTTTCTTTGGCTTCCACAAGATCCCCTCTTCTGGGAGAAAGACAAACCTGGCTCCGTCCCCTCAGAGTCTTAATGTACCAACACAGACCTCTCTGTTTATTGCTTTAGAGAAAGACAAAATAGTCATTTTAAAAATAGAAATGATTATTTGGCATGTCAACAAAACCTCCACCACTGGTTGTAAAGGCCAAATTCATTATAACCAACGAACATCTTGTTTAATGCAAAGACAAATGTCCACTGTTTTTAGACTAAAGTAAATTATATAAATGTCTAGAATGAAAAAATCCATTAATTTAATTAAGTACTTTAGGTAGACTTCTATTAGTTGCTTTCCAATATGAATGTGGTTTTATTAAATGAGGATAGTGTAAATTACAGCTGGCTTTGAATTAATACATCATGTCTAATTTTTTTAAAAGCTTTTCTCTCTATTGAGCAAGCAACACATGCTGTTTGAGCAAATCCACTCAAATTTAGGCCAACTCTATGACCAAAGCTGTTTACTTGGCAAGTAGGATTGGCGACACATCCAAAATCTGATAGAAGAACAGAGAGAAAGTAGAGAGAGATGTTCAGATCATGGCTGAGTATTATCTTAACAATGTAAGAGCTGTAAATAAAAGATATACAACTGCAAAATGTACTGCCAAAGATTTGATCTTGTGCAAGATTATCAGTAAAAATTAATTAGCAGTTCTTTCAGGGGTTTTTTTCCAGAGTTTTTTCAGAATTCTATAGCCTTGGTCTGAGATGGTCACAGATAATATGGGTTGATCATACAACAACAAACACGTCCCAAACCCAACGGAAAGGCTAGCTTTTGTGTTTATGTGGGAAGTTGGCACACAAAGCTTTGGTTTTCATGCCTTCCATGGCAGGGTTTCTAACCTGCTTCCATGAGGTCATTCACTAGGAAACCCTGTCTGACAACCATAACAACCAAATTTTTTTCCTGTCTACACCCTTGCATCATGCACAGTGGATGACTCAAACTGTAGGACAGTGCTTTCAATAGCCTACGCCAATAAAACTGGGGGAAAAAAGACACGTATGCTTACATGCTTGCATGTAAGACAAAGATGAAGGCAGTATTAATGTATGCTGTAAGTTTTCTGAAAATGTATCTTCCAGTAAACCCTGTCCATGAGGAGGTGAATCCCTTGCGTGCAAACCAAAGACATAATCGAGTTAGTGCTGCCCTTCCTACTTTTCAGCCGAGTAAGAAAAAAGTAAATGTTAAGGTTTTATTAACAGGATTTTGTATTAACCAGGCACTTCAGGTAGAACGAAGCTTTATGTTTATCGAAACGTCTTCCATGGTGATAAGAGTAGGCTTTGCCTAAGTAAATCTCTTTCAGTTCCCAAACAATCCACAAAAGCAATGGGTGTGGTTTCTACTCCATTTACAACCAGCACATGATCCGGCATATCTGCAAAACATAAACCCTGATAAAGAATAATAAAAATGTGCTTTATTTTACGAATCCACAAGTGATCTTGACAAGGATGGCTGCACCATTATATTTATTTAAATCATGTAACTTGAACGTGAATGGTGCTTTTCAGCTGCATGTGTGGAGACACACCGATTCTTGTTTCTGAATATCCCGTTCTGCTCTTGGGGTTACTAATGAAGGAGGAGGTTGTTAAACTTACTCCAAGAAGCTGGTGATGTAGTCCTTGCTGCATGTGGACCAGGAGAAGGGGTTGGTGTTGGCAGTGATGTGTGCTGCCATCAGCTTGGCTGTCTCATGGCCTTTGGTCCCGCAGGTGTTCCCAATTCCATCGTGGTTCATTCCAAAGCTGTGAGACAAGGAACCCATGAAGGGGCGGGGTCATAAGCCTGGCCCACTCATTCCAATCAAATCGCCCCTCCCACTTCACCCTTAAAGTGATGACAAGCTTGGGCAGCTCTGGACGGCCACAAGGTGTTTCAGCAGCAACAGACAATGTCTCCTTTGGCTAAGTTGTAAAGAAAGGGCTTTTTCTGACTGTGAAACAGATGTAAGCATAGGCCATCAAGGTCAAAGGCCAGGAGCTGACTGGAGCTCTGCAGGAACGAGAACATCCTAATCACTATCCTGATGCCTGCCTGTCAATCAATAATTACACGTTTGGACAGGGCTCAGTCCGGGAGCCACAGACGAGAGGGGAAAGGTGACCAGAGCTGTAATGGCTGTGGCCTGGCCTGCTGGAGCCTGCTACACCAACCTGCTCACACTTCAGCTGTATTCCAAGCTGCTGAAGTATTCAGCAACATTCCTAGCCAGCAACACTGCAAATACATCATTTTAGCAATGCTTTCTTTCTTCCTTTTACATATCTGTCTGGATATTGTATGAAAAATAAGATCAACTTACACCAGGAACGTTTTGCTTTTTTCTATTACCCCCCTCTTTTTTTAACCAGGATCTGTCCAAAAGCACAAATCAGTTCTAATGCATATAACAAACCTGACCACATCACACAATTCCTCTGTGTTTTTCTAAGGCTCACGTTCATGACATTTTACTCTACTCTGGATTTAAATCAGCACAGGAGAAGCCTTGGTTCCGTTGTTTTTCCTGAAGAACACTGGAACTATTTTTACAACTGCCCCCACAACAGAAGCAGACACGAAACATAATAGAGGAAATTGCCATCTCTGTGAACTCTGCCGAGCCCCTACACAGACCGATAGATCACTGTTATTTTTCCAAGCCTCCAGCGGGGGACCGACGATGGGGGCACGCTTTTGCAGAACAACATTTGCATACGCCGAACTATGCGCTCGTGCTAACTTAGCTTAGTCCCTCAGCAACAAATTACAATATCTTTAACATTGGTTAGCTCTCAAGGGAAGCCACAATTTGGATAATTTAGTGGCCACCATGAAACATATTAAAAAAAACTTCATGAGTGGTGAAAGCGACCCGAGTAGACTAATGAGGAGTTTGTGAGCCCCAGGGGTTCTAATACAACCTTGACCAAATCATTTAAAACAACATTAACCACTAAGACAAATGGCTGTAAAGAATCCTAAGACTGCCAAACACTAAAATGCTCACCAGGAGGGCCTATATTAAAAAATATAATACACAATGTCAAAAATGAAGACTTTTCTTTATGAAGACACTAAATTTTACAGCATTATATTTAAAAGCAAAAGGAATGTGACTGAGAAATGGTTCATATGAGGGGTCATAGAGTATTGAAAATATATTTTCTAACCAGTTTATTGTGCTGAAACCTGTGGTAGTATAGTAAGTGGTAATTAATAAAGCAACAGTTTGTAAACAAAATGTAATTTGCACCCTTTTTTCATTAGCTCCATGACAGAAAGCCTTCACTTACTTGTGTCCGATCTCATGTGCAATAGTGAAAGCGGAACCCAGGCCTATGTCTTCGTTAATGCTGCAGCTCCGCTCTGGTTCACACATTCCAGCAACAGACGCCAAGCCTGGCCACACACACACACACCACACACACACACACCACACACACACACACACACACACACACACATACACAGACAACCACATTTAGGGTCAGGTCAAGGTATAGAACTCCAGCACCATAAAAGTGAGATTTTTCGCATTGACCTCATTGGTGGGGAGGGAGGAACATGCAAAAGTTTTTAGACAGAAACCCCTTTCTGAAGCCACCAGAGGGAGATCAGCATTGTCGGCTAGACATTCACTTTTCTTTCCTTTTTCTTCTTTCTAACTGAAGTCGGAGCTGGAAAATGTCTAGACAAGGAGTTAGATTTATATTTTCTACTTCTGGTAACAAGGGACCACCTAGTAATGCAAGCCAGAGTTGGGAATTTAAGAAAACATTCCCCCCATTTTGCCCCACAAATATATAGGTGTTTTCACCATTGCAAAACTGCCAAGAGAGATGCAAATTGTTTAAAACTTATTTTGGTTTTCTGCAAATGGGTTTCATGTGAATCATTTAATTCAGTGCACAAGTGAAGGAGTAATGAGCAAGTAAAAATTTACTACTGGCAGTGTGCTCGTATGCAAACTATACTATTCACAAATTACCTGTCAAGAGGTATTGCTTTTCTGAAGCTTTGCTTTCGCTTTCATATTTATTGCCAAAAATTTATATCAGTGACTTTTAATCAGGGAAAAATCAAGGAAACATTAAATCTCTTCCCTCTGCTTTTATTCTCCTCTTGTAAGGTGCTGCTACAATGTGGTCACACTGGCATGTTGAGCTTTGCTGAGCCCAGAATGTATTACAGTGAGAAAATGAGAGAGAAATAGTCAAATAAGGATGAAAGATAGTGTGTGTACATGACCGAAGAGAATTACTGTGTCTTTGTGTGTGTGTGTTTGCTGGAGTGGGTGTTGGCTAGAAGGGGAGTGAGAGTGTTTGTGTGTTTGTGTTTGTGTGTGTGTAAGATGTAAGATGTAAGAGTGCAGCAACAATGTGTGTTTGGTGGGGGCTTTTCCAAAATCCAGGTGTTTCTGGCTCTCCTCCCCTCAGCTCCTCCCTTGAGTGGTGAGCGTTTCTCTCCAGATTACATCTACAGGTGTGTGTGTGTGGGGTGGGGGGAGCAAGCTCTTAAGCTAAGGCCCTGCTCAAGTGGGCTTGGAGGCTTGAAGCTAGATCAAATATGTGCTTGCTGGTTTATTTTGCAAACTAGAGGACCCCTAATTCGTCTATTTTATGCTGCAAATGTGAGTCCTTTTAAATTAGCATAGCCAGCTCAACACCATGTCCTGAAAAGGTGACCTGAAAAATTGACCAGCTCAGGGCTGAAAATGCCAAATATTTTCATGAGATGAGAGCATGAGAGTGAGGGGAGTAGAGGGGTATGGGGGCAGGACTTGGGGGGTATATACAGGAGTTTTAGTGATATTGTTCATCACCCACAACTCCAAGTCCTGGGCTCTTTTTCTTTTTCTTAAACTGAGCAAGGACTCACAAATACAACAGGACTGAGACTCTGGCAAGAGGTACGAGGGGAAATTGTAGATTTGTAGATTACAGAGAGTACAAAATTGTTGAAAAGTCAAAGCAACTTGCTGAGTCCTGTATGGTTTTATCTTTAATAATATTAACCCTATTTATATGTTGTACTTCCAAATCTTACATTCGTAGATTTCTAACATTAGCTATCGGCTTATGTTAGATCCAGATTTTCTCTTTTAATTGTACTTGTACACTTGCATTTCATTTATCATAACTTTCTTTGTCTGATTATTTCTTCTTCAAACTCTTGAGAAATTATTGCTGTTGGCTTCTCCATATATATTTATACATATTGCTTCACCAATATACACTACCAGTCAAAAGTTTTAGAATTGAAATTCAATGTCTCATTGTTCATTTTGCAAAAAAGTTCTTCCCAACTATGTTGCAGAAGTTCCCATAAGAGTGCGGAACTCATAGCTTGCTTTGCACTTCTGTCCAGTTCATCCTAAAGCAGCTAGATGGGGTTTAAGTCTGGAGACTTCTGGCCAATCCATGTTTTCCAGCTAATCATCTTGTTCTTTTTTCTAAGGTAGTTTTTCTTGGATGTTTTGGGTCACCATCTTGCTGTAGGACGAACCCAACCAACTGGGCACATACCAGAGGGAACTGCATGGCGCTACAGAATTATTTCCCACTTCTGGGTAATCTTACAATTTCATGCTTTTCATTGGACTTGAACTGTTTGAATTTCAATAAAAACACTTGAAACACTGGGTGTTCTAAAACTTTTGACTATTAGTGTATATATAGTATTGATGGTGGATCTCATTTTTCTGTGGTGGGTCGGAGAGGTATTATGTCCCCTCTGCCACTACCCAGTGACCTCCAGGCTGACCTGGAAAGCTGATCCCTCCTATTGCTGCGGGTGGGGCAGTGAAGAGGGGGGCAGGAGGTGCAGGAGAATGGCTGTGGGACAGGGAGGGTGCAGTGAGGAAGCCGAGCAGATGCCAGGGCAATTAAAGGGACTGGGGGAATGTGACGAATGCGGTCAATCTGTCAAAGCACCCTGGAGTCACCGTATTACTCCTAAGATATACTGTTGTGCCTGGAGGGGCCTAACAGAGATAAGATGGGGCTCTGACACTCCCCTGCGGTTCGTTTACTCAATAAGAAAAAAAAGCTTGTCTTCCTACTTCTTTCCTTCCACCTTGCTCTAACTTCCTTGCCCATTAATGCTTCTCTTACCTTCTCTTATTCACTCTATACAAAACTTTGAACTTCTCTCATAAATATGGACCGGTTCAACACAAGAAAATAAACCTCTTGTCAGAGCTACCGGAAAAGGTACAGGAGACTTACCAAGCGTACCGCAGGGCTTGTTTTTGTAGGTGCAGATGTCATACCTGTAGAAACGAGAAATTGCACCTTTGCTATTATTAGATCAGATTAGATTTATTTGACTTTTCCCATAAAAAGGCAAAATTATCTTTAGCAAATCCTCTACAGTAGGATCCTCTACAATCTATGAAAAAAATATAGCAAATAAACCAAACAGCCACATCAAAACAATGGACAGGTGAAGTGAATTGCATTGATTATTTCCTTGCAGTGGCACCTGTCAAGGGATGGAATATATTAGATCACTGAAATCATTTCTGCACAAGGGAGAAAGGAGGTGGCCTGGTCTGATCAGGTGGATTGTGGGTGCATGTGTGTCATTTACCTGGGAAAGAGATGAAGCAGCAGGTCATAAAGAAGAAAGCAAGGGAAACGCTGAACAGCTGATCCAAAGATATTGCCAAGAGGAAGGAGATAAATAGTGAAAAGTAGGGATCCCAGGACAGATCCCTGGGGCACACCAGACGTAACAGGGGAAGGCTGGGATGAGAAAGATTTGAGCTGAATGAACTGAGTGCGACAGGAGAGATAAGATTTGAACCAGTCTAAGGGGGTGTGAGTGATACCAATGGAGGATAAACTGTTGAGGAGGTCCACACTTTGATCGAGGAGGACGAGGATGGTGAGTAAACTGGAATCCGCTGCCATGAGGACGTCACTGGTAACTTTTATGAGGGCAGTTTCTGTTTTATGAAGGGGGTGAAAACCAGACTGGAACTGTTCATACAGGTTATACTGAGACAAATGAGAGAGGAGTTGAATATGTACAGTTTTTTCGAGAATTTTGGAAATGAAGGATAGATTATTGGAACGCAGAAATGGGACACAGATTATTGAGGTTGGTTGGATCAGTTTTTTCAATATTGGGGTTATTGCAGCAGTTTTGAAGGAGGCAGGAACAGTTTCAGTGGGAGAAGAGTGGATGATGGAAGAGATAAGAGGGATGAGAGACGGGCGACAGGCTTTAACGAGAGTTGTGGGTAGGGGATCTAGCTGACAAGTGGATGAGATCTGAAAAGAGCTGAGATGGTGGGGGGCTGGAAGGGGGAAAAGAATTGAGTGGGTGAAAGAAGTTCAGGTATGATACTGGGGATAGATTGTGGACCAAGGTGCTGAAGGATCTTCTGCAAAAAAGGAGTGAGATACAAAAAACAGATGAGTACAGGTGAGGTGGTAGGGAGTTTGAGGGTTGGATGATGTTCTTAAACAGTGATAACATGACTAGGTGTTACCTTCATTAGAACTGATTATACACGAGTACATTTAACTTGGGCTAAATAAAATGTAATATGTGATTCTTGTACATATCTTTATGTACATGTGGTCCAGTTATTTTATGGAGTCGCTCATATTGCAGGTCTCATGTAAGTTAATGTCTTTAATGTTACAGAAAAAAAAGAAACAGGGGAGCAAAACAGAGTGACTAAATCAATCAGTAGATAATGATTTGATTACGATTTACCAATACGCAAAACACCATACCTACAACAACATACTTCAGAGTCAAATATATGAAATAACTGGCCTGTACTATACCAGCACAATTAAAAGATGCTTTTGTTTGAACCAGACACAACATAGCCTGCAGAACAAAGCCCAGTGCACGAACCCTGCATATGTGGTCTAGCTTCTTGCCAAGCTGTCTAAATAATGTATATGCTGTACTGATAATCCAATAAAACTGAAACGACACATACACACACTAGGAAAAAAGACAAGGACTTTCTTGAAAACACATACATTTATTTTTAATGGCAATGTATGATCCAATCATATCAGGGCTTTCAATGTATTAAAAAACCAAGGACACTGAAAATTGAATTTCAGTTCTCCTTTACTCTCTCCTCCTCATGGAAGGCATCCAAAGGTCTGAGGTACAGTCTCAGGGACAACTGTGGAAAAGTTAGCCTCATTCATTTATCACATCTATTTATTTTTATTCAGTTCTTTTAATTTCCCTTTACACTCGCTGTGGTTCCATTTCCAAATAAAGGCATTGCATCCCTTCTGCCATTCTGCAGCCATAAGAGCAATAAACTGCAACAATAGAAGAGCCATAAGTCTCTGGTTTTAGGACAATGTGTCAGAGCACACCACCCCACAGATCCTACCATAGCACCGAGGAGACAATGTAAGCATCTGCGAACAGACACGAATGTCCAAATTTTTGCCATGCCTCAAAGAAGTTGTAAAGGAGTGGGCAAGTGGTAAGCCAAAACTATACGACCACTCACAAAGCTGAAAATCTCAAGACAGTAAAGGGGTAGAAAATCTCAGTAACCATCAACAGTAAGGAAACAGCAGATGTTGGAAGCAGGGCAAATAATCAGACATGAACAGAGGATTGGGTCAGAAGGTTTCCACAGTGTCAAGGTTTTTTGTCGTCCTCCAGGTTAGCAGTGGTTAGTACCTACTGTCCATTCACAAGGGTGATGAAGGCTAACATGTCTGGTCTAAACCAACAGAAGGACTACTGTAGCAAAAGCCACCAATTTTTAAACTGTTGGTAACAAGAGAATCACAAAATACAGTGTTTCTCACCTTGCTGAGTATAGGGCAGCATAGCCGTAGACTGTTAAAGTGCCCATGCTGATATCTGCTCATTGCAGGAATGGAAGCACCTACAACAGGCAAGTGAGCATCAGAACTAGACCTTAGAGCAAGGCAAGAAGGTTGTCTGCTCAGGTGAGTTCCATTTTCCTTAAATCACTGTAAGAATAAGACAAGAGAGTGGAGGCATCATGATGCTCTGAGCAAAGTTCTATCTAAAAAAAACTCTCTGACTAGGCATTCATGTGGGCATCAATTTGACATGTGCCACCAAATATCATTGCAAACCAGGTACAACCCTTCATGGAACTGGTACTCCCCAATGGCAGTTGTTACTTTCAGCAGAATAATGTGTTCTGCCACACATTGTTTGGGAATGGTTTGAGGAAGCTGTGCTCAAGATGTTGCTCTGGCCACCAACTTCCCCAGATCTTAATCAAACTCAGTATCTATGTCCTGGCACAACAAGTCAGATCCACTTTGGTTCCTTACAGGACTTAAATGGTCTACTGTTAACATCTTTGTCCCAAATACCACAGGGAACCCTTGGGGGTCTTGTAGAGTCTAGACATCAGCAGTTAATCAGCATTAGCAACTGATCATGGTGTTTTGACTCCTTAGTGTACAAGACCATATAAAAATTGTACAATGTCAAAATTCACACAATTGAGCTTGCTCAGGTATAATTGTTCCTGGATCTACAGGATCCCAGGAACTCTCAAGTACACTGAGAGTTCATTTGTTATCAGTTTTGTCAGTGGGCTTAAAGCCAAAGACTTTGTCAAAGTACTAATAGACTTATTACCTTAAGGCATCTGATAAATTCCATGAAGCCGTAGAAATGCATTTCAGAACATAACTTAAACAAATAATTACAATTAGTTATGACAGCTACTTGCAGGAGTCATGTAAAAATATACGTCATGCCAGAGGGTTCTGTCAAAAAAGCTATCATGGAAGAGAGCTTTCATGACATGAAAGACTGGATAAACCCTTTCAGACTGGATAAACTCTCTTCCAATGCTTCATTAGTCATAAACGAAACACCCAGACACAAATATCTCCCGGCAAAGTGTGACTAAAATAAATGCTCGGCAAAACTTACAAATGTATCTTCCTCCTGAAGGATTTCACAATGATCTTACCAGACACAATGGTTAATCAGTACTTCATGGGTCCTGCGTCAGCACTTAACAAAAAAAACACATATAGCATCTCCAGACTGAACTTTCCTCTAATTCATGAGCTTTTACTTGGCCAAAGCTCCACTACTATCTTGTGTGAACCTCTGCTTGTTTGTTGGAGTGCAGCCTCATGCAGGCAGAACGTATCTCATCCAAAGTAATAGCTGCTAATCCATAAATACATGCCAGTGGGGCTATAAATGTCAAAAACAACAACAAAACAGCAGTATACAGTTTCCACAGTGTGCAAAAACTAGAAGCAAAAGAACAATACCTTGAGAATTTTTAATTGAATTAACTTTTTGTTTTTAGTTTTTTGCAATAAACCTTATTTTCATTTAATTTAACTTAATGTAATATATCTTGATTTTTGATGATTAAGGTCAGTGCTGAGAATTCTCTTCTGAAACACAAACTCGCAAGAGAACTGCAGCGAGCACTGAAGCCCCTCGTGGTTTAGAATCAGCCCACCCTCAATTAATTTACAGAGGAGAACTTGTGTTTGTAGACAAGAATTCTCTGCACCAGGAATTAGGAGCACAACAGACAGTTGTTTACTGCGTAGCTATTTTGGCAGACGTATGTCTGTTTTGATGAAAGATGTTAAAAGCATCCGACATGGAGCATATCTCTCACTCTTATTTGAGCTTTCTGTTTGTTTTGGGGAACATCTAAAAGCAAAAATCTATCTGTTAAAAAGTAACAAACTGAAACAAACTAGGGAACCTATTTATAAACATCCATGCGGTACTATCACTGGGGTTCTTCTAGGCAAATACCTCAATTCAGCATCCAATGAATCCACAAATACAAGACCAGAACTATGACTTTAATAACTAGTGCTTTCTTTGAGCTGTACTTTCTCCATACTCTCACAAGAGATGTATTTATGTGATGGATTCTTCTATGCTTATTGTAAAGAACAATAAAATCTACTGAAATGTCTGCACATTACTAGTCTCCACACAAATTTCCAATAAACTATTTAAAAACATACATGAATCACTACAAAGCTGAACCTCCAGATACCTCATCTTTAATAAACACATTACTTTTGACCTAACTTCTGTCAACATGTGATAACAAATGGTCTTCTCAAGAATAACTACCTTCAAGGTAGTGAAAAGGGCGAGGATGAGAACACCCAGTTAGGGTGAGGAAAAAAAGGGAGGCAAGTCAGAAAAAAGTCAAACACACCTAGAAGGTTTAAAAGAAAAGTAATCCACAGGGGAAACAGTTTGCTTGAGTCAGTAAATGAATTTTACGCACCGTCACTCAAAAAAGAGACAATGATCTGTGAATAAACCGGGCTGGAAGAGTATGCTTCAGTTGCTAGGTTTATGTGGTTCAAACAGCTAACAGCAAGGATGAAGCCAGTTCCAGGTGATGACAGTGTTTTGCAACAACATGGTTTCTACCCATAAATTGCAGAATGACTGGTATGTCAGAAACAAATCATGTATCCTTTTTAGCACTTTTATGACCTATAAGCTTGAGATCAGATACATGTGGATAACTGACTTACGTTTTACTGGTCAAACAGAGGTCTTCCGAGCATGAGGTGTAATTACCTAATATTATTATCATGGCAGAGTAATGAAGTAATGGTCATGTTAAATGACTGATTTAAAGTTTAGTGGGAGACACAAAATATCATTTTTAGAAACTGAAATACTACCTTCCATTCAGCTTCATGTTCAGCTACTATTCTCAATAACCCTCAATAAGTCCCAGTAGCTTGACTTGAAAAGGAGCACAGAATACTTGGTAACCCAAAAGTAGTATTACCTCAAACCCCTTTGTTGTGTAAAAAACAAACCAAAAACATCTGGCGAAGAAACGAGTACTGTACAAGGTTGGAGGAATCAGAAGTTAAAATGAAAAAAGAAAACCAATTGTGGTAATTAAAGTCATAGAAAAGGAATTACATGTTTGAAACAGGCCGCGTAATAAATACATCATATTGCCCACTTTAAAGACAATGCGATAGTTTATGTCTCACAATATTTGTGTTCAGTGGTTTAATAAGTTCGGAGATAAAAAGGCAGGGGAGATATTGTAAAAATATAACACTAAAATAATCAAAATAAATGTTTCAAAATTAAATGAAATTAAGACCAACTATGCTCTGTTAGTAAAGAAACATGCAGTTGGTCTGTTTTCTTTAAGTACTGACAATATCACAATAGGCTCAGAAAAGCATACTAAGAAACTGTCATGTAATTTATCATGACAATGATCAATAATGCCTTTCTGCCAATCTCTACTTGCATACTTGCCATATTTCATAAAACTATGAGTACCATGATAATTATTCAACGTTGTACACACTGCAGTGCACATAAACAGTCTTGGTAATGTCTTGGTTCTCTGCATTACATATTAAGTGAACCTACTTGTGCTTATAATTGTCCTGTAATTCAATCAGTTGAGGTAAAAATGTGACTTTAAAAATAATGTTTCCTGCGCTGGCAAGGAGTAAATTGCCAGTAAACTGACCTTGTAATGAGAACAGCATTGTCATGGTGAGCGATGCCATTTTCTGGGATGCTGTTTCCGTCTCCCTGATGAGAGAGGAGGGATTTCTGCCACTTGCAGAAGCTGTCCAGGGACTTGTCTGCATGGTGGTTAATCTCCAGGTTGGGCTGCAATAAAGAGCACTCATTTATCCTGCCTAGTTAGACACAGATACATCCAACATATGGAAATGACATAACATAATTCTTGATAACTGAGGAAGGAAAGCTTGGTTGCAAAACATATAAACATAATTTCTGAACCTTAAACCCATTTAATAACATTTGAATTTGATAAAAAACTCTTAAACATGATATTAATAGTAATAAAAGGCTGTTGGCTGCTGTGACTTCCTCTCTGAGGTAGTTTAATCTTTTTGTTGGCTTCCGCCTTGTGAAGAAATGTTTAGTCCCTCAGAAAGAAAGAATACTAGACAAACATGCTGCTACTCTCATTAGATGTATATATACACTTAAAAATTCTTTACAAAGATGTCCTGAGGGACCAAGTCTAGGCCTATCTGTTTGAATAGCTTTCATCTTTAGTGGTGGTAACCATATGGTAGGATGCTTCTGTCTGTCTCATACAGACCAATCATATAAAACACAGAAGTCTACAATAAGGAATGTTTCTTAAAATAAGTTCTGGTCAGCCAGCTTTGATGATGCTTCAACTAAACCAGACAGAACATTCAAGTAAAATACATAGGGGACTATAAAGAGAATTAAAGGAAAATGACCATGTCAACTTTGTAATTACAGTTAAGGCCATATGTAACTATGTTATTACTCCTGTAAAATGACAAGCATGAGTTATACAGCAGTAATATGACTGATAAGCAATATTGTAATATGCAGACAGTTTTTGATGTAAAAAAATCCTGTATTGGCCAAGACTTGAATGAATAGAAGTTCATCTCATGTTTACTAAGCTACCCTACATTTTAAACTGTATTTTCTGTAGTCTCTATGTGTGGTAGTTGTTCTTAGTTCTTACATGTACAATATGTTTCGATTGTTAATGCTGTTATCTCACCTGGTCCTCTGTTAGAACAATCAGTCTGGTTACAATAATGTTCACAACGTTTCCTAGACTGGCATCACGGTAAAGTTTGGCAACCTGACCTCCAGAAAATAAGAAAAGACACAAAGTCAGACAAATTTTGTCAATAAGTCAGTGTTGTACATCACAGCTCAGAATTTTGAGAAATAAGCCTCATGAGATTATACAGTGGTGTAACGTCTATAACGATTATAAGAGAAGCAGGATCAAACTTACAATATTCATGACAGACAAGATGTAGTGCTCAATGTCCTTGCGGCCATGGTAGCCCACCATCATTTTGTCAGCCACGACCAGAGTTTCAACGAAACGTTCGGAACTGACAGAGCGGCGTTGTCGGTGTGCGTTGCTAGAGCTGCCGTTAATCCGCACAGATGGGGTTGCTGGGTTAGGACTGTTTTGCAAGCATGCTGTATGGTTTATTGTGAGGTCTGTGAAATGGAACATGAGCAAGTGTGTATTATTCGTGATTTCTACATGTCTACCCACTAAAACCCAAATTAACAGATGCATATGTTTGCTTTGTTCAATATCATGACATTCACTGACTTTAAATACCAAATATGAAAACAAACACACAGGATCTAAACTACATAATTACATAATTATGTAAAATAAGTACCACTTAAGCTTATCTATTATTACTTATAATTCTTAAGATGTATTAATCTTTGTTTTTATACCCTCTGTAGTTGAGGAACTAAGTGAGAAACTACGAGTGGACACTTAAGTGGTTAAAGTAGTTACAGAACTTTATATAACATTTACAGCAAAGTTATACTTCATAGATAAATATCACAGTGGCTTTCATGTCTGCTTCTGTATACTAAGGGCATTCCTCTTTGAACCTCACTCCTGCAGCATGAGCATTTATGACCCAGATGCTGGAAGAAAAGCCATTAGATAATGCCTGTTCAGGCTTGCTCTCTTCCTTATGATGACAGCCTTTACAGTGACCTACAGCACTGTAGCCTAAATACCTAAACCTCCACAAGATGTAAGACTCCTCATTCATGACTGGGACAGAAAACAGTGGTGGATGTATAATAGAATCAAATCCAACTTTATTACTCAAGGCTAGAACCTCTACAATGAGTAAGGGCTATGAGAGAGGTTCAGGTTCAGCAGAGCTAACCACTAGCTTGCCTGCTTTTGACAGGTCTGGAGGTGCACGTGTCGCTCTGCTGGCAACATCCAGTCTAACCTGAGCCAGACGCCACCTCTTCCTCTACAGCTATCTATAGCTGTTCCTTTACGTCAGCCAGATAGTTGCCAGATGGAGAAGGCTCACCAACCTGAGACGCCACAGCTGAACTCCTCGCTGTGTTGCTGTGGTGAAGGGATTGAGGACTTTTTATAAATAACATGCTGCTGCCCTTCTCCCATTAGCCGGAAATCGCTGGAGTTTCTGGGGGTTATGTCTTTTAACGGCTCAATTAAATACTGCTCTTCTTCTGTAGTGATGACGCCATGCTTGTGGAGAAATGAAAGGGAAACATACAGCATGCTCCAAGTTAATTTCAGTTTTCAGGATCTGAGATTTGTTAATATTTATAACCTTACAGACATTACAAGACTGTATACTAATAACATAAAAGTTATAACTTCATTACCCGTGACAAAAGTCTACGCAAAGATCTCAGACTCAAATCTACCTCTGCAATACTGTATGGTATAGTATTACTATTACTGTGCAATACTGAAATCAACCTGGTCCGGACCATGGTCTAGACTGTGGGCCATTTAAATACATAGCATGCGCAGATTACTAACACACTGTCATTGACTCACATGTAATTCATGTCTCTTTGCATTGCTCTTGAATGCAAAAACACCAGGCAATCCATATCAATGAGATAAATCACACTAAAACCACCAATTACATAAAGAACAACACCATAATTACCGGGACACAAACCAAAGCACACAATCCTGTGCCCTTGAAAAGACTTGCCGCAACATAAATTGTACAAGTACTCCAGAGATGTGTTTATAAAAAACATTGGCATGTTCCCCAAGTCTGTAAAAGCCACAATGAAACCAATTAAACTCCTTTGCAGAGAAATAATAAACTGGTGCACATGCAAAACAAAGTGCACTCAATGCAGCCTGAGCCTTCTGGTGCACAAACCACTGCAAGAAAAGGATTATTTTCCATTTTTGGCTTCTATAACATGACTGAGGCACAGTAGACCTATGTAATTTCAATTTATGAAGTATGCTGAGCCAGTGCTTTTGGCTGCACTACCAATAATATTAATACATATTTCTTTGACATTAAAACAGCTGGCACTCCTTGAGGAGGAAAAAATGAGCGCAAACCACTTGATGTGTTTTTTAATCTACAACCCAAAGCCTGTTGTACCTGTATTAAGAACAAGCCGTTAATGGTTAACATTTTGGGAGCATCCCTTTACGTTGTGGAGTCCCATGTGAACCTGCCCATCAGACCTTGTGAACCATGTAATATGCTCTGAAGTTCTGATGCATGAAACCTGAGTTAAACTGTAACCATTTGTTATACATCACATGCATGATGTTGTAAAGCTGCACAGGGATTTTGGCCAAAATAAAATGAAACTAGGGCAAAGTGCCACCCACTGTTTGGGAATTTATTATTTTTGAATGTGAAACAAATAAAGTGCTATTCATTAGGAGTCCTGAGGAAAAAAAGGTTTGCACAGCATTATTAAATGAGTCTTGGTGCAAAATCATCAATCAAAGCTATTACTAAATTTGCACCACAATGAAAAGTAAAGGTGAAAGACTTGGCAATTTGAGTCAGAACAGTTACACAGGGCTCCTGAAACTACAGGTTTCTTCAGTGGTCTTCTGTGAGCCCAGACACAGTGGCTGCAGGAAATCCCTCCAGGCCAGCACGGCCTCTCTTAATTCCCACAGATTTATGAGAATATGTCTCTGATACTAGGGAGGAATCCAATATGGAGTCTTGTCCTCCCACGTGTCCTCCCAGTCAGAAAGGTAAGCGGGCAAGACCAGCTCCCTTGGAAATTTTCTGCCCTCACTATCCTGAGAGAAAAATGGAGTGTGTCTCATGATGATATGCTATAAGCAAAACTGTACAGCAGAGGGGCACTGAAGGCAACATTCAAGTTCTTTCTCCTCTGGATTCAGCAAGATCAGTGCATGCCATACCAGTGGACATCAGTCAACACCTGGAATTACAGCCAGTAACATCAACTGCATAATTTTAGCTAGTCAAATTAAGTTTATTTCTATAGCCCATTATCATATACAATGATCACTCAGCATGCTTTACAGAAAGCAAATAAAAATATTAAGCATTAAAGTAGCAGGAAGTATTACACTTTTAATCTTTTTTTTTAAGTGCAGACATTTAAAAAAAGGCAGAACAAAACAGTGCAGTTTTAAGCAGCTTTTTAAAGCTACATTTTGTGCATGTCTGAAATTCATAGGCAGTTTTTCAGCAGCACGTAGCATAGTAGTGCACATTGATGGACATGTAGTCATACTAAGAAGAACTAGTGAAAGAGTGATCAGTCGGGAAATGTGACAGAAAATAGAACCAGAGTTTGTAACAAAAGCTTAGTGAGATACATCTAGGGGAAAACATTTTCTACAAGCACTAATCTGACAAGACATTTGAAAACTCTGGTGGTCAGTACAGCCTAAAGAATATTAGACATTAATAGGTAGGAAAGTTTTAGCCTGCCTTACAATTACTAAAAAAGTAATCTTATCAATTATTGTTACTAGTATCAGGCAAAACCTGATCATTATTATAGGGCAAGAAGTCTGTATCAGTGTATTTCAATATATTATATTGTATCAGCATGATTCACCACATTCACATCATGACCTGAAAAAATACAGACAACCGTAAAAGGGCTTGATGGAACAGTCCCTCCTGATGAAACACAGTGGGAGATAGAAATCAGCTGGCAGCTGTGAATGGACCTGCAGGTGCAGAACGGATCCAAGCCTCATACGGAGACATGTGGCTAAGCTAATATTTTGCTGTCACTCACCAATCACTTTAACACAAAGCAGAAGCACACCATGTGCATACAGACTAGGGAGAGATGATAGGGAGGGACAAAAAACGAGGTGAGTTTAGGCCTCTCCCTCTATTTTACTACCATTATGCCTCTCTTTGGTATCCTCCCCAACACTTTTGTTCACTCTTCTAAGCATTTACATTTTTTCGCCGTTCACTTTTAAGCATTTTTTCATGATTAATCCATACGGCCTGGATCTGGATCCTAGCCTAGCCTCTGGTCGAGAGCCAAACCACTGAACAACCCACGGAGACAGAAGAAAAAAACACAAAGTAATCAAAATATGTGCGCTGAATATATATTTTAAAAGATCTAATACTGAGATGATTATGTGCAGTTTTTGAACGTACAGCATGTATTGGAAACATAGAGAGCAGATGTACAATGTTTTGAAGTAATAAACACTTGTCTAAAGAGATCTAGATATGTGTGCCATAAAGGTTAACACATATTCCATATGCTGATGGCTGTTAGAATGTCTCAGCTTGGCGATTCTAAACTGGTGTTTTTCAGTACAACCTTAAAAGCATAGGTTCATATGTCCCTGATTTCATTTAAAAAAATCAAGCATTTAGCAAAAAGCTTTCCCAGAACAGATACTGGGAAAAGGTGTTTTAACTAATAAATAGAGCACATCACCTGCCCCAATGGCCTCAGAAAAGGACAATAGTTTTCTCTTCCCAAAGAACCAAAAATCTGAGGAGGCATCAGCTTTCTCTACTCACCAAGCCTTTGCAGTTACTCAGTGCCACTCCTGTAGTGCTGTAGTGATCCAGTATGTATCCAACATAATGGCAATCATCCACCGTGGAGTGCTGCCACTCCTGCCCGTCCTTTCCCCAGTATTCGACAGTGAAATGTTTTGAAACTAGGTTGGGATTGAGCGTCAGGTTCAGGTGAAAGTGTTTGCCGTAGGCTGAGAGTCGGTAAAAGAGCCTGGTCTCCACGGGCTCCGGTCCAGCATGGTCCAGTCCGCGTCTCCGACGGCCGGGCCGGTGCTGTTTCACAGTGTAACTCATAAACTCGCCCTTCTCATTCACTCGAACGGGCACCGTGAGCTGGTAGTCCTCCAAGTGGGACAGGAACTCCTCTTCAATTTGAGGGGATAAAACAATGTGAGGATAAGAATTAAAGACGCAAACTATGTCCAAATGGAAAACAAACAGCAGTTTCGTTATCATATTACAACACTACGTCTATGCATCTAGTCCACTGAATGTTGTATAACACAGTATAGAAATTACTCCTGGACTGATGTAATAATAATTGGTCACAGCTTACTGCTTGTTAGTCTAAACATCTATTCTTTTCATGTTTGAGTTTTTAGAGCTGTGTCTTACCTTGAGAATTTAATGAAAGGCTCTGAGGATCAGCAGCAGCCAGTAGCAGGCTCAATATCCAAGTCAGCGTCTTCCACAAAATTTCCATAATTTAGAGAAGATCTGGCATGGGGTAGGGGAGGGGGATGGGGGAGGCTACACAAGGATTAAAACACTTCAGTCAATCCAGCCTGCACCATAACATGTCTGTGATAAGCATCCTTGGTAAGTCTTGAACTTCAAGTCCACGCATCATCCAGGTTTCAAAAGTCCACGGAAAGTCGTCGGCACCTCCAGACCTGACTTGCATTTGCCTCCAAAAGTGTGTCAGCCATGAGTGATGCAAGAATCCATGGACAGACTACTTCAAGTAATTCCAAAGCAGCAGATCTATACTGGGAGGCTGTCTCGAACTATCCATTTGTCTGCCTGCAAATGAATCATGGCACAGCACATGCTTAATGGTGTACAGAGTCATTGGCAATTCAAAATTTTGTATTTGAGGGTTTGCTGTGCTTAGAAATGCAGAATCTACTGTCCACAGCCATTTCCACAACCAAATTGGAAAGCAGCTGCCTCCAGTACACTCTTGTATCTGAGCACAGAGTGTCTGCTATGCTTAGATATACAGAATATACTGTCCACAACCAAGTTGGACAGCAGTTGCCTCCCGTAGCCTATATCTAAGAGCAACACCTGGAGAGAAGTGAACAGGTTACACCACACACTTCATTTCATGATTGCACAGGAGCTAACAATGAGCTCATATGTGATGAGTGGGATGCCAAAAGTGGCTTCAGGTGATCGTCCTCACACCTGCGAGACGACAAGTTGAAACTACACGGCTTTGTATGTGCGGAACTTTTGGCATTTGATCTAGGTTTTACGAAACACGACTCACTTCTCTGCTAGCCAGACTGGTTGCATGGGTAAACCAGTGCAACACGAAGACGAGAATGCGATCAGTTTTCTGCATTAAAATGAACAACAGCTTGGTTCACTGAGGGAAAAAGCTGCCTACTCACCGGATGAGCAGCATTGATGAGGTCGAAATACCGGCTAAAGTCTCACAAAGAGCTGGAGAAGGGGAAAACGACAAATTTCTGCAAGAAGTTTCGATTTTGACTAAAAAACTCCACTGTCAGTTAAGTTGCGTGAGAAACGCGAAGAAGCCATCGTTAAGGGTTAGCATCGACTCGACATTTCACAGCCTCTGAAAGAAATGAACTAAAAAGCCCAGACAGCAGAGTTGAGTCTGACTGGGTGTCTGAATCGTGTCTGACCCAGACAGCTGGCAAGCAGCCCAAGTACATTACACCGGCCCCCTAAATAACAAGAAAAAACACCCTAAATCACAAGAATCTCACAATACTAACCTTAGCCTACCACAAGAGCAACGGTGGATCTCATTTTTGACCTGAAGATACTCCAAACATCACCTAAACGAAGAAAAATTGCATCCTTTAAGTGCCTAGAGTGTTTTTGAGCGGTTAAAAGTTGGTTTTCGCCCTCATTTAGGCAGATAATGAACAAAAAGTTGGATAAAAAAACGATATGCTACACTGTCTCGACAGTTATAACGTTGTAACGCATTTAAACAACAACAGAAACTCGCGTATCTTAATTACCCATCACTCACACTGAGCGCGTGGCTGTCTTCAACATATTTAACAAAAATATTTTAAATTAAAATGCCTAAGGTTAGGCAGATGTGCAGTTTAGCCTAGAGGTGAGTATCTTGTCATGTAGACTAGGCTTGCACTGAGGGTCACTACTGCTGCACGAGTCGATGTTTGAGAGTGTGTGTGTGTGTGTGTGTGTGTGTGTGACTGTGTGTGCGCAGCACATTTAGGCTGAACAGCACATATCTGACTGCAGTTTAGCCTAGAGGTGAGTATTTTGTCATGCAGACTAGTCTGCACTGCTGATGGTCACTATTGCTGCAGGAGTCTGTGTGCGCGTGTTTGTACTACAGTGGTGGAAAAGCCAGGTGAAGCCTAGTGTTTCTGTAATAAAGTAGTTGTTACCTGCTTGGGCTAGACTGCCCTCCCATAGTCACTGCTGCTGCATGAGTCTGTGTGTGTGCAGCTGTGAATGAAGCAAAGTGTAGTTTTCTGTAATAAAACAGTAGTTACCTTCTTCATTTCCCTCTGGCTGTAAGACACAGTGGGTTTTCAGCCCAGCAAGGTCTCCAGCAGCCCTCCTCTCGCTCCGAGCCGCCGTCCTCGGAGTCTCATGCCGGCGAGGTGCAGGAGAACACGGCTGTGCTGGTCCGGGGAGAGAAGGAGCTCGGCTCGGCCAAAAAAGTCGAGCTCCATTAATGAAATTCTCCTCCGGCTCGCTTCATTAGCACGTGTGCAGCTGTGCTCACTGTGCTCGGGCTTGTTGTTGTTGTTTGTTGTTATTGTTTACAGTTCCCTGTTGTTGTTTAGACGTGTGTGTGTGTTTGATCGCGCGCCGGTTTCTCCGCTCCGCTTTAAGCGCGAGAGCCGCTCCGCGCCGGGAGGTTTGGTGTGACGTCACCGCAGCTGTGCCGCGCGCATGTTCCGCTGTGGAGAGTGAGAGAGAGAGAGAAAGAGAGAGACTACAGAGAGAGGGGAGAAAGAGAAAGATGAGAGAGAGGGAGAAAGAAAGAGATGGGAGACAGAGAGGGTGAAAGAGAGGTGAGAGAGAAAGAGAGAAAGGGAGAGAGTGAAAGAAACAGAGAAAGAGATTGCTAGAGAGAGAGAGAGAGAGAGAGAGAGAGAGAGAGAGAGGGCAAGAGAGAGAGAGAGAGAGAGAGAGAGAGAGAGAGA
>JBBJLR010000037.1:1763915-1777687 GCA_037577145.1 Brachypetersius gabonensis
TTGGTTTTATTGTACAGCACTTTGGTCAGCCTTGCTGTTGTTTTAAAGTGCTTTATAAATAAAGTGGTATGGTATGGGTGAGATAGGTGGTTTAGTTTGTGTTATAATGAACAGTTTAAAGTCCTGGTTAAGAGTCTTATGGCTTAGGGATAGTAGTTTTTTCTGAGTCTCTCTGTTTTCTCTGTAAAACTCCTGAAGCGTTCGCTTTATTTCAGCAGGTCAGACAGTTACTGGATGAGATTAGTCTCTGATGATCATGGTTGCTCAGGTCCTGCATCTCCTGGTATAAATGTCCTGCAGAGACAGTAAATCTGTAGTCCCTTTTTTTCTTATCTTCTGTTCTTAAGACTGGAGGTGATGTCAGGACACTTCCTACAGCACCAAAGAAAGTCACTGGAGAGACCCAAAGACGTCCTCTACTGACAACATGGTGGTGGAAATAACAGATGGTGGAGAAGATCTCAGGGCATGAAACACATGTTGCTACCTGGCTGTGCTAGATTAATGTCATTTGTAATCCGTTAATGGGGTTTCTTGCCCCTAGAGTGCCTTGACATGAACCTTATTTCACAAACCTAAGACCATTTTTGGATTTTCAATCTGGAACCAGACACTCATTGACTTTGACATTTAAGATTAACTTAAAAACTCTGGTTCAGAATCAAGGTTCAAGGTTACTGTTGTCATCAGTAACTGTGTACATGTACATAGTATTCGATTCAAGTGCAGATTACAACAAAAACAATGCCATGTATAGAAAATAAAGCGATGCCCCAGTATAGTGTAAATGAGATGTAAAGCTTTCAGAGTGACAAGTGTTGGACCATAAGTATGATATGGCACAAAAGGCAGTTAACATCGTAGAACAAAGTGTGAGGAAAGCCAAACAATATATCTAGACAATACAGCAATGTAACAGTCTAACAAGACATTATTTGCGGATTCCCACTAAACAGCTGATTGTTTATTAATGTGCCCCCCCCCATCCCCAGTTTACAAAGCGGGAACCAGAGGACACAAAGAGTGCTGAGTCTGACAGAGACATCTTCAATGAGAAGCCATCCAAAGAGGAGGTCATGGCTGCCACCCAGGCCGAAGGTCCAAAGAGGGTTTCAGACAGTGCCATAATCCACACCACCATGGGAGACCTCCATTTAAAACTCTTCCCTGTCGAGTACGTCGCAACCATTGATCTTGACTTTTATCCATTGGAATGAATTCCAGATATCATTGTAAAAATATTTCTTGTTCATGGTTGGCTTTTTAGGTGCCCAAAAACGGTTGAAAACTTCTGTGTCCACAGCCGGAATGGTTACTACAACGGCCACATATTCCATCGTGTCATCAAGGTAATGCATGCTTGACATTTATTGTAGAAATCTGAAGGTTTGTCCAGCTGCATCTTCAAGGCCTTGAGTCATGTTGTGCAGCGCTTGGGCTGTGTATGTAACTGTATAACAAATAGTCCTTCTACGCTGTTGTCCTGTCTCTCTGTAGAATTTGTGTGACTGAGTATATATACCTATTTGTGCAGGGATTCATGATCCAGACAGGAGACCCCACAGGGACAGGCATGGGTGGAGAGAGCATCTGGGGTGGCGAGTTTGAGGACGAGTTTCATGCTACTCTGAGGCATGACCGGCCGTACACCCTCAGTATGGCCAATGCAGGCCCAGGAACCAATGGCTCGCAGTTCTTTATCACCGTGGTCCCCACTGTAAGAGCGTTACTCATTTTCTCCAGCAATAAATACAAAGGAACTATATTCGGTTAGATGTTACTTCAGTTAAACCATCTCTACAATGTTATGGCTTAAAATGCAGAAAGCCTTTTATCTATGAGATGTAGTGGATAAAAAAAAATATTTGAAGTATTGATCAGGAAAAATGTTACATTACTATGCACTTGAAGTCTTTTTTCCCAATTTTATCTTGCTTAGTGCATCTCGTTTCTGTTGTGGTGTAAAGTCTTATTTGTTTTTTTAACAGCCTTGGCTGGACAACAAGCATACAGTATTTGGAAGGACTACCAAGGGAATGGAGGTGGTACAGAGGATCTCCAATGTCAAGGTCAACCCCAAGACTGACAAGCCCTATGAAGATGTGAGCATAATAAACATTACTATTAAATAAATTCCACACCTGTGTGGACTGTCCTGAAATTTTGTACAATAAAGTCTTTTTTTTCCAACTGGTGGTGTACTTTTGATCTACGAAGCAATCTTTGACACAATGTTGCTTTTGTTTGCTTTTATTTTATTTTAATAGCATAACAATTATGAATTATTACAAAAAGCCATTGTCAACTTCACAACAAACAAATGTGTAAATGTTCACTGTGCTTGTTGGAGGTGTCAAACTTAAGGAAATCTTTCACAAAACTATGGTCCTCTTTGAAGAACGAGGCAAAGGCTTCACACATGCTCTTTTAACCTAAGTACAGTAAGTAAAAACATTACATAGCAATGAGAAAGACATGGTTTAAACCAAAGGATGGTTCGTCAAAACTTACTAGGTCAGAAGATGTATGTGTTGATACAATATTGCCACAGCAAAACAGATGAAGTGTGTATAGATATATGAACAGTTAACTTTTGTTAGGCTGAAGGACGGTAAATAATAGCTTCAAATTCATGTTAAAGGTTTTCTCAAGTCAGGTCTAAAGCAGAGGAATGTGTGATTCAGCTTTGGAAGAAGCCATTCAGAAACACTACTTGACTACTACAAGCTTTATTTTCCTGCTCCACACAAGGGATGGTTAATGAAAGGCGTGGCATGTGGTGGTGTTGTCGTCCCCCCACCCCCAATCACAGCAGTACTGCACTCCAACTAAAAACATTTCTTGAATCATAAACAGCTTTTAAAATATAAATAACCAGTAACAACGTTTCATGTAACAAACATCTGCATTTCTGTACCTGGTGAATTTATACCTGCACCAATGCATCCGTTTTAAGACCACAAACTGCAATAAATATCACACTTCTTTTCAAGCAATATTCAAATGTAGTATTAAAAACAAAACAAAGCAAGTTACAAGATAACAATTAAGGGATTTGATGCATAAACTTTTCATTATTGATATTCTTGTTCTTCCAGTAGACAATTATGTCTACAGGCACTTCACATTAGTTAAACAGTAAATCCCAAGATGCATTCTTTGTTCTGTTTTACTAACCTTAGTGTTGCCTCAATAAAAATATCTGGTAGCTTAAATGATTCAGCTGCTGCCATGTCTGACCATTCGGTAACAGGTGCCATGAAACTTTCTTCACCATTTGGTTTGTTTTGCACTCAAAGTGTGCCTAATTTACTGTGTTCTTTTAGAAAAAAGGCTCTGAATGTTTGACCCTCACCATTTATGATCATATTTGAAAAAAGAGTATTGACCTACTGACCAAATGGTAAAAATCATGGTGAGTTCAGCTGTTTGAAGTTCTTAAACCAACCTGATTATGGATACACCTAGCCACACGAGCACTAAGTATCAAGACTAACAATGAACAGACCTAGCATATAATGGAAGATTAATATGACTGTAGGATGAATTAGAGAATTGGACTCTGCAAGAGAAGAGATAGTTCGGCAAAACTATCGCAGCTAACAATAAATAAAAGTCTGGTTAGCTAAGACCATGAGCAAGGTTGGGCACATTGAGGCTATGAGTGCTAATAAAAAAAAATGCTAACATTGCCAATAACTTGAAAGCTTGTTATCCCAACGAGGTCATGCTAACTGATCTCCACTCGCTTTCATTCAGTGCTAGCCATGCAGCCATATTTTGGTCGCACTATCCCTTCAAGGAGAGGAAGAACTCCGTTAGGCCACATCCAGAACCCCAGCAGCCACCAGCTGGCGTGAGAGCCAGTCCAGGCCCTCATGGAGGCCCATGCCACTGCGCGCATCACAGCCCTGGATGTGCCAGCTACGGCCACAGCACAGCTTGTGTAAGCTCAGCAGCTCCGTCATCTCCTCCACTGAGACCGCTCCAGGGACGTCCTGCAGAAAACACATGTAATATGAAGGCAAGTACTGACTAGCATAATGGTGCTGCTGCTGGACATTTAATCAAACATGACATATTACTGCTGTGATAATTATTTGAAGAAAACAAAAAACCCAAAACATTTATGTTGGACTGGTAGGCTAGCTAGGTTTTTTTTCAGCGATTTTTGGAATTAATCCAAACAATTAGAGTAATTATCAATAAACCAGAAACATACATAGCTTTTAAATTGAGAACGTTAAATCAAGTTAAATCAATTATTTCTGACAACCCTAAAAAAAAATTAAACATTACCGTGTAGAGCATTCCAATACAGCCTTATAGTGCATGTCCTTTAAGCCAATCCAGCACATAAGCCAGAACACTGTGTCAATAGTCACACTTCTGAGCACAGTTTTCTAATGGATAGTATTAAATAGAGGTATTTAAATTCTCTGTATTAGAGTGATAGTAATACAAATTGACCTTATAAGTAATGGTTTATTATAGACTAAAACGAAATCAAAAACTATGTATGAGTTACACCATGTCTTAAGTAACCTTTTGCATGAATGTAATACACAGTTGAAGCACTAGGAACTAAACAGGTTTTGCAAGTGCAGCTGTTTTTACGTGTGCAGTGCTGTATAGCCCAGTAGAGCCAAAGTCTGACCTGTTTGTTGGCAAAGATGAGCAAAAGAGCATCTCTCAGCTCTTTCTCAGTCAGTAGCTTGGCCAGTTCACTGTGGGCCTCCATCAGCCTGTCCCTGTGACAGCAGTCAATTACAAACACCACCGCTGTAGAATAGGAAAACCGTTTTATAATGTTACATAATAATAACAACATTATAATAATGACACACTCCAGGTGAAGAAATTGGCTGTACAGCACTGACAATGTTTCATGATACACAAATGACTGTCTCAAGTTATATCAGTACAAACAGCAAATTACCTTGTGTGTTCAGATAATAATGCTTCCAAAGGGGTCGAAGTTTATGCTTTCCACCCACATCCCAGATGGTGAATTTCAAATTTTTGTATTCAACAGTTTCTACATTAAAACCTGAAAAGGACAAAATATAGGTGTGTGGCATTAGATGGCTTTAAAAATCAAATATATCCTTTAATCTGAAGTTATCTATATGTTACCTATAGTTGGTATGGGTTGCATGAACTCATCTTGCTTCAGTTTAAAGAGAATGGTTGTTTTGCCAGCACCATCCAAACCCAACGTCACCACTCGGATTTCCATCTTGGGGCCAATGTGGACACGGTTGTCCTGAAACACAAATTCCTTACTGAGAATACTGTGGGAGTGAAGGTTAGCAAGTAATCTGCAACTATTGTGGGAGAACACTAACTACTAAACTGATTACTTGAATTCTGTCAAACCAGCCAAACAAGTGCCTGCACAGCACTGAGTAATGGTAGGTGGGAGAGTATCTACCCAGGACATGTCTTGGACTCTTAGACACAGATGGCTTTGGCATCAGCAGGGACTGAATTCTGATAAGCGACTAACACTTAAGACAGGTGCCCCACATAGACGTTCTTGAGAATTCTAGTCTCTGAACAACACATTAGTATTTCCTTGAAAGAGGGTCATTTATTCTGTTAAACAGACCCTACCACATCCTTACCTTGGTGAATGTGACAGGGATGCCTGCATCCAGCTGAACATGGTCAGCCATCTCTGTGAACTGCTGCTGCTGTTTCTGCAGGGTTTCCAGTAGTCTGTTGATTTCCTGCTTCGCCAAAACAACCCTGCAGTCGTCCTGTTTCAAAATCAATTGTATTCATCAACCCAAAAATTCATTGTTTCTTGCAGGTCAACGACACTCATTCAGACCAGGAGGGAAACCGCAAATTGAACGGGTTACTTACATTTACATATTTGTGCTCGAACATGCAATTCTAACTAGTTATCAGAAGCCATAGGAATAGTTATAAATAATTTTTGGGGGACTGATGTTCCGTGCATAATCATAATCATCATGTGCAATAGCTTCATTCTCATATGCATTAGTCATACCATGTACAATAGCTCCACTTATGTTACTGTTAGGTGCAATAACGAACAGTGAAACCACCATCTGTTTTAAATCGTAAACTACTTCAGCAGTAATCTTATTTATTCATTCGTTTATTTATTTATTTATATCCACCTCTCATACTGAGATAGCAGTATTTTATGTATAGTGCACAGTGTATTTACAAGAGTATTTTCAAACTCTTTTCTGGAGAATTTCATTTATCACTTTATATTTTTATATATACTTGTCTTTGTGTCTCTGTGTGTCTGCTTAGTCGTAAGCAATTTACTATAGTCATCAATAAAGATTTCTGATTTACTCATTCCTTGTTTGTCACTTGTAATAAGCTGTTACCATCTTGAGAAAAAGTGAACGGGGAGTTTTGGCTCTACCTGCTGCAGGGTCTTCTCGCAGTGAAGGCAGGCCGTGGACACCTGAGACAGCAGGATGGTCATGTCCTCCTGCTGCTGCCGGAGCCAAATCAGCCTCTCTCTCACGTGAGCATCCACCACACTGAGAGCCATCTCCTCCTGACGACAGAGTGTCTCGTGTAGGTCAGCAAAATATGCCCGCACACATGATCGAGCGTTCTCTGCTGTCCCTGGAACCTGGAAGGAATAAAGACTCATGTTTATGTATGAAAGAGCCAAAGCCACAAGCTTTACTGACGAGGAAAAAGACTGCATTAGTTACTAGTTGCTTCCGTGTCATACGGATTAACGATACAGAAAAATATTACACTTTATACATAATAAGGGATCCACAATCAAAATCAACCAATATCCTTATATCATAAGTAAAATATTAAATATTGTCCACTTCTTTTGTACTAATATTGCTAGTATTAGTACATTTCACCTGATTAATAGTTAAAGTCATTTACAGCATTATGCCTAAGAATCTGTTCTTACATGTTCTGTGTGGGCAATGCCTACTCCATCCTCCACAATCTGTTCACCTCCCTCAATCTGCTGCACGATGCCCACAAGCTTCCGGGAGTACTCAGACACTTCCTCAGTAAAAGTGCGGATACAGTGAGCCATGTCCAAAATAGAGGCTCGGATCTGATTTGCCTCAGCTTCCAGAACAGCATGCTGAGAAGTAAAGGATAATGTTTCAGCAAAGGATAATATACAGTTTAGGGCACTGCCACAAATTATTATCTGTCAGTGCTGTAACATGGCACTCACTGCTTCTGGATTAATTATTTTTTCAAATTATTTTAAATCACCAGACTTCAGACAAAGATTATGACTGACCTTCCATTATTTAATTTATGCTTTCATCAGATAATGTGACTGTGCCAAATAAACAGCAAAATCAAATTTTCACTAACTATCAGGTATCAGATGCTTGAGTTGCCTACCACTGTGCTGTAATGGGGAGAGGGAGGACAAATTATGTTCTCTTAGACTCCCATTCATGGTATCACCAGTGATTAAACTTCCAATCTACTGACAATAAGCTCTGGACGGTTGTTCCACTTAGGAGCTAATTACTTTTAAACAATTTACAGTTAATGGATTTTGGC
The DNA here is from genome assembly GCA_037577145.1 of Brachypetersius gabonensis. Lineage (NCBI taxonomy): Eukaryota > Metazoa > Chordata > Actinopteri > Characiformes > Alestidae > Brachypetersius > Brachypetersius gabonensis. The sequence continues at coordinate 1,771,467 of JBBJLR010000037.1, forward strand.
TGTCTATTATGGACACCATCTGAAGTGGCAAGAAGAAAGTCAATTACCATGGTGGACTCACAGTACCTTATGCCCTTGATGTTTGCCATACTCCTTGCAGACACAGCACATAAGTGGGCCTGGCTGGCAGCCCTCCTCCAGGCAGACAAACTCGATAGCATGAACCTGGTGCTGGGGGCACAGGGTCTTTTCATGTGGTTTGTCAGCCAGTGGCACCCGGCGGTGCTTGGCCAGTGTGCGAGTGGAGTGTGTGAGCTGGGAACACTCAGCACATAAATGGGTGGCACAGACCGTGCAGTACATAGAGGCAGTGTGGCTTTCGTCCTCATCACAGCGTATGATGCACTGCAGGACGCCAAGAGGAATGGATGTTATGAATGTTGAATATGCACCCAGAAAAAGAGAATACTTAAAGGAGTAATAAATGACAGTTACATTTTGCTGGATACACTTATACATAGCTGATTTTAACAAAATGTATAACAACAGGCACATTTGCCACACTGTTGTTACTATCAGTAGACACAGAGCTAATGCAGAGTCAAACATCTGCAAGTTTCACACTAAATTTGTGTTTCTGTTCAGTTAAGGTTTGCTTAGGCAAATATCAAGCAAAGAAAGGGACTGCTGTTGACACAGAGGCAGGAATCCAGGGCCTGTTTCTTAAAAACAATATATGTTGGCTTTCACATGCAAAAAATAAAAGACTATACAATGATTAGTTTTAGACCAGTGGTGGTGCTGTTATAGTGATTCCTGGCAGGCATATTTAAATGCACAATATAATTATGCTGGTTAGACGCATGTACTGTAGTGTGTGCTGGAAAAATTCAGTTTCTAACCTCTCCCATCTCTCGCAGTGCATCCTCCGACATTCCTGACTGATTGGAAGCACCGTTCTGTAGCCGTTCAAGCAGTTCTAGCAGAGCAAAGTTCTTCTTCAGGCCCCATACTCCCGAGTCCCCTATTGAAAAAAGTAAATGCATTTTTATGGTGTATGCAATGCCCTTCACAGAACTCAGCAAAACATTTCCTTGAAAACAAAGATGGCAACAGACTTTCAAACATATCCCACATGGAATGCACAGGCCTTTGCCTACACACATTCATGATGCTCTCAGCTGAAGGGGGAGTCAGAACTACTAGCTACACACATTGGGAAGTTTAACATAAAGGAAACATATATTTTTTAATGACATTCAGAGAACATGAGGGCAAGCTTTACTTACCCAGCTCAGTAGCCTGTCTGTCAAATGGACAACGCACGGCTCTGCCATGAAGAGGCAGGCGGGTCAAACAGTCATGGCAAACGGTGTGACCACACAGCAGTAGCCGAGGCACCTTGTCTCCTTGCAGTGAAAAAACATCTTCACACACTCCACACTCCAACACCTGAGAAGAAGCGATTGTGCAGAATAATGAGGTGTCATTTAGCTACAGATGAGTTTGGTTACATTGCTACTAAGGATATAATAATCTCAGTGCAAATACAGTATGTAAAAATCTGGGGGAAAAAAGCATGCGGCCCTCTTATATGTCTCCCCTCTTAATTGCAGTCATTGATGGAAACCACGTTCAATGATCAAAAACAGGAATTTAGATGCATCATTCCTATTTCTGCACTGTTTACATCTTAGTTATGAGATTACTACAGATGTGCTACTTTGCAATCTTTTGTTCTGAAATGTACATTTGCTGGAGACAAACTAATCCCTGTGTTATTTAAACTGAGCTCTGTTCAAGAACTTTTCACAAACATAATATTAAAAATAGAAAAAATTCACCTGGAGTGAATAATGTTATCAAACATGTTGCACCCCAAAGAATATTGTGTCAGTGTTATGTAGATTTAAAAAAGGTTTCTAATAAATCAAAAGTGGCTCAAATAGAGATACTTCATTTCTATAATTTTATTACTATTCTAACTTGAATATTTATTTAGATTCTAAGCTTGTGAATATAAATAGCATCACGTGACAGTTGCAGAGACGCAGCCTACCAGCACTTTACTATCATAATTTAAACAGATACCTTGGACAGTATAAGACACAATTTATTGCAGATCTGTCCAATACACCTGATCCTCATTCTATCACATTTTTGGTGTTTGCTCCCTCTTTCTAACAGTGCTAACATTAGCAATAATGCTTGTCAGATTTGTTGCAACAAAAAAGGGCAAATTTGCAAGCATACTACTAATATATCATACTGTGAATTCAAAATTATATTAGAGTTGAATGCCTATATATCAGTGTTTAGTAAAAACATAGGGCCAAAAATGTCATGTTGTGATAATGGATTAGCTTAGCTTGTTGCTAATCTCGATACGAAACAGCCGCGGATTCGGAGTGACCGGAGCCACAGAAGCACAGAGACTCCAATGTGCGAAATGAACACTCCCAAACAATTCCTGATGATTAATTACGTCATTAAAATCTTGTACCTTCACTGTGTTGCCCGCGGCGCCCCTGCCATGACGGACACAAGGCTCCATCGGTGCTGCGGCGCCTGTCTTATTTACAGCAGCGGCCATCCTCGGGCACGACCATTCAACACAAAACCGGGGTGAACAACTAATAAGAGAGGCAACTAATTTCTCACACTTAATTATGGTGTATAACGTTTAGTCTTTGCTTAGCCATATACCCTTGCACTCCAATATTTATGATGTAACCGAAACCACAGTCTGTGGAATTACATTTAAATCGCCATTATACACATTTAATCCCCCCATCAAAGCAATGGACACGTCCATCAGCTGTTTCAAGCGGTTGAACGTAGCGGCTGCTAAAAATGAAACACTGGCAACTCTTTCTCGATTTAAATCTCTTTCCTTCTTCTCCAAGTTTTCTCATTTAAATGCCAAATTAACAACACAACAGTCGTGTTCTGTACGGATGTTTGTCTGTAAAACGATATTGCTCATTTACATAAATTGCAAATATAGGATGATGGCTAACAAGAGACACAATATGAACAAAAGTATTGGGACGCCTGGCCATCCCACTAACAGGGACCTTAATGAAATTGCATTTAAAAATATAGACTTTAATATGGAGCTGGTCCCCCGTTTTACAGCTATAAGCTTCCATTTTTCTTAGAAGGCTTTCCACAAGATTGAGTGGCTTGTGTGGTTCTGTGAGAAATGTGTATCAATTTATTCTTTAGAGCATTTACGGGGTCAGGCACTGATGTTGGATGAGAAAGACTGGCTCGCAATCTTCGTTCCAGGTCATCCCAAAGGTGTTGGATGCGGTTGAGGTTATGGAGCTTGCTTTGTGCACTGGAGCACAATCATGCTGAAAGAGAAAAGGGTCTTACACCAACTGTGTCCACAACGAGGGAAGCATGGTGAGATTCAAAACGTCTTGGTATGCTAGAAGTATTCACTAGGAGTATTGCCCAAATCCCGAAAAACTTTTGCCCATATAGAGTACTATCCAAACCTATTCTATAATCTGCCTTTCAGTATAAACCTTTTTCCAATGGAAAACATTAAATATGCCCAAAAACGTTAACATCATACATCATGCATACATACATCATGTTTAAAAAGCTATTACAGATAGCTGTATATAATAATAATAATAATAATAATAATAATAAAACATTATAATTTATAATCTATATGTTTCAGCATGTATAACCCCCTGCAATTCTATATATTTTAACTACTTACACATATATGTTAACTCTCTGTTTTTAACTTTCTCCCTTTTTGTAAATATGTACATTATGGGTCAGAGGTTTGGGCCCACCCTTGGATTTAAAAAAAATAAATTATATGCTGCTGTTTTAAAATTGTATTACAAGAAATCATTAAAAATACTGAAAACAAATGTACAGCAATTGTTGGAAATAACTTGTGTTCATACACTCCCAACACCTTTTGAAGCATGCAGACAGTCCAGGTAATTTCACACAGCTCAAAAGGAGAAACATCTGGAGGCTGGGGAGGCATTATTCTCAAAACCTTTTACATTTACATTTACGGCATTTATCAGACGCTTTTATCCAAAGCGACTTCCATTCTCTAACTACAGGGAACAGTCTCCCTGGAGCAACTCAGGGTTAAGGGCCTTGCTCAGGGACCCAGTGGTGGTGCTGAAGGTAGGATTCGAACCTGTGACCTCTTGGTCCAGAGGCAAGTATCCTACACACTGAGCTACCTCTTTTGCTTTTCTTTGGACTGGATATTATTTTGGCACAATTTTGAAGATGCTTGGGATCGTAATCCTGTTGAAGACTAAAACTGTTGGTGTTAAAGAAGTGAGTGAATTGCTGTTGAACAATGAACCATGTCTGTATTTACTGTTATTGAAGTCAGTCAAATCCCTCTATCCCAGGGGTATCAAACTCCAGTCCTGGAGGGCCAGTGTCCAGCACAGTTTGACTGTTATTCTCCTCAAACACATTCACTAAACCTGACAATTAACTGGGGAGGTGAACCAGGTGTTTCTGAACAGGGAAATCACCAAAACATGGTCCAGACCACGGCCCTCCAGAACTGCAGTTTGACACCTCTGCTCTATTCTGGAATGGGTTTCAAGACCATCAGCAAGTAGCTTGATGAGAAGGTGACAACAGTTGGTGCAATTATTCAGAAATGGAAGAAATATAAAATGACCATAAATTGCCCTCAGTCTGGACCTCTATGCAGCATCCTGCCTCATGGGGACGATCATGAGAAAGGTGAGGGATCAGCCCAGTTCTACACAAGAGGAGCTTGTTAATGATCTGAAGGCAGTTGGGACCACAGTCACTAAGAACACCACTGGAAACACACTACATCATAACGGATTGAAATCTTGCAGTGCCCACAAGGCCCCCCTCATCGAGAAGGCCAGGTACAGTCTGCCTTAGATTTGCCAGTGAACATCTAAATGATTCAGAGAAGACTTGGGAGAAAGTGCTGTGGTCAGATGAGACCAAAACCGAGCTCTTTGGCATCAGTTCAACTCACTTTGTTAGGAGGAAGAGAAATGCTGAGTACGACCTGAAGAACACCATCCCTACAGTTATGCATGGAGGTGCAAACATTATGCTTGGGGATGTTTTTCTTCTAAGGATGACTTCACTGCTTTGGGGGCTAACTGATGGGGCCATGTACCGTAAAATCTTGGACGAGAACCTCTTTCCTTCTGCCAGAACACTCAAGGTCTATCTATCTGTCTCTTTAGTTGTCTCTTTATTTGTCTGTCTGTCAATCTATTTGCTTAATCCTTTTCTGCATAAGCATTTTTATTTGTTTCTATACCTTGGCCTCATCTATTTATTTGTTTGTTAGTTTTTATGCAAACACAAACACAGACAAAAACACAAATATAAAAACAAACATAGACATAAAACAAATATAAATACACAAATACAAACATAAATATAGACATAAAACTAAAATAAGTACACATATACAAACATAAACAAAAACATGAACATACACAACCCCGAACTACCTCCAAAGGGGGGGAGAAGAGGAAAACGCGTTTTGTCCCTGTCTAGCTTCCGTCCTCAGCTGGTGTGGCCGCAGGATCTGTTGGTTTACGATCAGACAGAATGGATGTTACTCAGACTAAACAGGAGCATCTGCTGGCTCTGAAAGGTACCGGTTCAGTCAACGGGCTGCTTCATGTTTCCCTCCTGCTGACTGTCAGTCTCCCCTCGGGCTGTCTTCTCACTCAGAGGAGCTCAGAGACCGGGACAGCGGAGGCGCTAACTCTGCTAACACTGTCAGCCAGGCTAACACTGCTTCTGCTGACGGATACACACTCTTTAAAATCTCCCCCTCGCTCCTAACACGATTTAGAAACGATTTAGGGAAATGCTGTCAACACAGCATTCAAAAGACTCTTTAGACCACTTCGTCTCTTCTCAGAGGGTCTGTCTCACAGCCTGATCTGTAACACTGAGCATTTTAAACCTCTGCGCAGTGTTTAATGGGATTTTGTGACATGTTGACGATATATATATATAGATTTTATGCTTTGTTTGTTATTTTGTACAAGCACAGGCTATTTTGCAGTTTTAATTTAATTTTGGTTTGTTTACACAAAATGTATTTCCGAGCTAAAGTTTATGCGCATTAAATAATAAGAGTCTTTGGGATTCTCGACTTTAAAGTTGGATACATTCAATTTATATATATATATATATATATATATGTGTGTATATATGTGTGTATATGTGTGTGTGTGTATATATGTGTGTATATACACATGTGCACA
>JBBJLR010000037.1:1834290-1851923 GCA_037577145.1 Brachypetersius gabonensis
TGTGTGTGTGTGTGTGTGTGTGTGTGTGTGTGTGTGTGTTTGTGTGTGTGTGTTTTCAGGCTCCCAGAAGGTTTCACACAGCTCCTCAGTCTGACCCAGCTCTATCTGAATGATGCCTTCCTGGAGTTCTTGCCAGCCAGCTTTGGGAGGTCAGACACACTTATTTTTATACATCTACACAGTGTGTATGTACAAAATATATGCCTGCCGCTCGCTTGCTCTTGTGCTCTCGCTCTTGCGCTCTCTCTCTGTTTGTGTGTGTAAAAATACATACACACATATAGATGTGTATATGTAGATCCACTAAGAACAGTGCTGTGCCCTTCCATTTCCCCTGTTTTGTATTTTGTCACACTAAATGTTTTCATATAACGCAAATTAGCACAGCTAAACCAGTGCCCAATGCAAGACAACATGGACAACATAACTTCCTTAACGCTAGGTAGCATTGAATCCCAAGACTGTGGAACTGCACATGTGCAGAAGGGCATGGTAGCACATCTCAATGGGCAGCATAATTAATATTAATATCAATATGCGTCTTGTCTAAAAAATCTCAGTGATTGAGTGTAGTTGGTTAATTGGTTAGATATGGGAAGGAACAACTAAAAGAAATGCCTTTCTGCTCCTGCTCTGTGTGCAAAAACAAACACACCCACATACGCACTCACCACTCACATGATCGATGAATCAGCTATACAGTCAGTTAGTAAAACACTACAGTGTTTAAAACCCTTCTCTAGGGAACAATAAGAGGATCCTGGTTTGTATGAGCAAGCAGCTGGCGTTTATAGAGCACTGAGCTGACCAACCGTTTTGCTGCTTTTATTTCTCAAGTTATTTCTTTTTGTAGTAGTAAGTTTGTTTAAGCTAAATTGTTCAAGCTCTTCCACTAAGACCCAAAGTTCATCTTCAGTGATGTTGGAGATATAAGGGCATTCCATGAAGTTTTATCATTTCTGCAGCAGCAGGAAGTGTTCAGTCATGCTGAGGATCTGGGGTTTCGATGAAAGGTCATTAATCAGAAGACTTACACACTTGCGTTCTCTCTCTCTTTCTCACACACACACACACACTTAACACACACACGTGTGCATGCCTTTAAGATTACGTGGCTTCACCAACGCAGTGTCAGGCTTTAGGGCTCCACACCAAAGTTCACACACGCACAAGCACACACACCCTTATTCTGTAGCTGTAATCCCTGTATAGGACACTTTATGTTGAGAGACTGTGGCTTATTTTCAAGGCAGTTTCTGCTGAATCATGAATTTACAGCTGATTGGAACAGTCTTGGGCAAGATTGATGCATTTTGTCAATTTAAGAGTAAAGTGGTGTTTTATGAATTACTATAAATTAATATTTTTGTATTGGAGTATTGAACATTATAATTAGATTTTTATATAAGGATTTATGAACCGTATAATGGTTGTGTATTGAATATGCAGTATGTAAACAAATTAGTAAGTGGCTCTATCACCATTTTTGTTGACTGAGTATAACCAGGAAAAAATATTAACGCTCCTAGACCTGTCACTATTACGGTATGAATTGCTGAATAGATCATTCCAGTGAACAATTTAATCAGTTCATTATGTATAGCTTTTAAAGTTCAAGCCTGAAGTGGCCAAACTGTCTGAGCAGTTCTTAATTCCTTACTGTCTTAACCATATTTTCTTAAAAAAATTACTTTGAAAAACATTACTCTGAGCTGCCCTTGTATAGTTAAGAAATATTAAATAAATAAAGATTGCTCACAGCTTCCCTCTTCCTGTTTTAATAATATCAAATAAATGAACAATACTTCCTACTCTCTTCTCAATGCCTGATAAACGAGCAGATATTATCTATTGCTGCTTGTATGTTTTTTAACAAACATTACCCGATGCTGTCCTCTCACTGTCTTCAATAAACATCAGATATACAAACATTACACTGCTGCAATCTCATCGTGTTTGTTAAACATCAAATAAACAAACATTACCCACTACTGGAATCCCACAGAATTTAAAAACATCATAGAAATAAACATTACCCATTACCCAGGGTGTCTATTTCTGTCACCAAAAAATGTGTTTTAAACAATACAATGTAACTTGATTTTCTCCTTTTCCTTCTCTTTTCTGTTTTTGTTCTTAGACTCACCAAACTGCAGATTCTGGAGCTCCGGGAGAACCAATTAAAGATGCTGCCAAAGTAGGTCCAGCACTGCAACTAATGTGATCTAATGAAAATAATTAGAATAAAGAGCCGCTTTTACAGCCTCTAATTGAGACGTGGTGAGAGAGTTTCAAAGAGAAATCGGTGCGACAGAAACTTGGAGTGCGCCACTCTCTTTGTATTCCTCTCGCTCTAATCCTGTAACTTTTTAAACTTTTTTTTTCTCTTCTGGTGTAACAAAAATAAGCTCTTATAGACCTGCAGGGGCCACAGACCTTCATCTATTTTCAAGTTCAAAATAAATGGCCTTATGCAACCACAGGCATGAAAACAGGTCAAGAAAACTCCTCAGCATCACCCCTTCAACCAACCCACCCCGCAACAGAACATACTTATTCGTTTAACCTTCTCACTATCTCTCAATGAGCTGTGACATTATATTCCCAAACCTTACATGAGATACCTTTCTGTGCTGTGGTGGGTTTTTTATTAATCCTGTTACTGTTTTGTGATATAAAACCATGTGTGTATGTTTTTAAGTCTTGGATGCTCCAGGTGGCTCCTGCTTCCTATTCCGAGCTTGAGCCGCACATCAAAGCCACATGCATTGCTTTGGTTTACGGAAAGGAAACCGTGGCTCCAAGAACAGATTCCCTACAGTCCTCATTCATAACTGCTGCTGCTTTTTTGTGCTGCCAAAAAAAAAGGATTTAAATATCGGGGGTCCAGTTCTTGTTCAGGTGCTCTTATGGGTTTATAGAGTCACAAAACTGTATTGATCTCAGAGGAAATTGCTTATACTTCGACAAAGACACAAAGACAAGAACAATATTAAAAAATACAGCTGTCCAGAAAGTTCTTTGTCAGAAAAATCTGTTTTATGATCTAATGACCTTCAGAAACCCAGTTAAACCATTTCCACAGCTTATGAGCAGTGCCTCTTAAGTTCATTTTATTATTCATAATCTTTTATTTTTCACTGTGAGTTGATTGAGCACCGGAGAAGTGTGACGATGTAATGTGGTCTTTGTGTTTTAATAACATGTTAATGTGAGTGCTGATGTTGGAAATAATAATATACTGAAAAGTTTGTTGTACATTTTATTTTTAGTGGCGATTTGAATTTTGTATGTGTTTTGAAAGGCAAAATACATTTTTGACAACCAAACCAAGCGGAACAGAGGAAACCATATTTGTCATCGTGATAAATAAGCCTGCAAAGTGTAATTTCTTTGTCATGCTTTGGTTGCTGAATGAAATTTCCAAAATTTGGAGAACTTCCAGAGAATGTGGTAGTGATGTAGCTTGTCGAGTTTTGTGAATGAATCAAATCATAATGGTCATGCGCCTCCTAGAGGGCCAACATTTTTTGGTGAAATGGTTGTCTGTCTATTGCCCAAAAAGAATTCCCACCTCAAAGGGCTCTGTCACAAAGGGACACGCACATATAGGGACACTAATCTCTAATTCTGTATCAGTCTTGTGGGGCTACAAGCCCACCAAGCTTCATGTGGATTGACTGTAAATATTTCAGCATAATGTTTTTTTCAGAACTTCTGTGTGATGTAATAAGAAGTATGGAAGCTGAAGTGGTTTGAAGGGAAATGCTCTGTTTTAGAGCAGTTTAAGTCAGAATAGTTCATAACGGTAGTGATGAGAACTAGACCAGTGTCAAATGCTGAGGTTAGTGCTCAAAACATCAAACCTTTTATGTGCATTTTATAATGGTTTATGCTTCACCATTGAAATGCTCTGAAGTTCTTGTGGGTCTTACCCAGTGTCCTGGATTGCCCTGTGTGTCTGATTTGAGGCTTTGTGTAAGGCCTGCTGGTCATACTGGATTGTTTGTGTGTTACTGGGCAGCAGGGCCTGATGAGCTGCTCTATAACAGGCCATCACTGAACCAGAACGCAAGCTCACACACTGACACAGCAGCCTCTGTTTTAACTGCGTGTGCTGCTGCATGAATGAAGGTCACATGGCCCCCAACGTCACGTCAACAATGTGACTGAGCTCGTTCTCACCAAACAGGCTTGAAATGCAGAACACCTCACAACAAAACAGCCTGCTCTCATATAAACCCAGAAACAAAGGACTGTGTGGATGTATGTATCTCTGTGTCTGTATGTGTCTGTGTGTGTGTGACTGCATGTATGTCTGTTTGTGTGTTTGTGTGTGTTTGTTTGACAAATTGTAAATTCAGCAGTGCTATTTTTGTATGTGTGACTGAGGTCACTTTTAATATAATGGACTCCTGTCTTCATTAGAGTTTTTTAGACAGAAAACGTTTTTTTTTGTTTGGTTTTTTTTTTATTCATCACTGCTGACGTTGGAAAATCCACCAATTAAAATGTGTCACCTGACAAGTATTAGATATTTAATGAGCTTTGAAGTGACTGCTGATGGGATAAAAAAGTTAATGAATGCATTAAGTTAAAGGACAGTCTAGAATTTGCAGCACCACTCAACCAGTTAAAAAGGAAACGTGTTTTGACATATTTTATTCATATTTGCACACTTAACAATGATTAGCAAGTATACAATTCTGCAGCTTATGAATAGGTAAACTGGGGTGCGCAAAAACATTTGATGGCTAGTACACTTGTGTTGTGGCGTTTAGGTGATTTTCAGGGCAACAGCAAAGATTAAAAAGATTTTCTCTTATGACACATGTCCTTATGAACTGAAAACAGCCATAATTTCTACTGACCTCAGTGGTGGCCAAGCTAGTTTGAGCACAGGTATGATTGTGGATTGTAAAAAAGTCAAATGAGCCACAAAAACAGCCGTGTAAAGTAAATGTGGCCTCTGAGATTTGACTGTGTGGGAGATTTTTGTCAGATGTATTCTTTTCTAAAAGACCAGTTTTGAGGAATGAGCTGTTCAGACATGCTGTGTTTAGACTGTGTGTGTCTGGTTTGTCACTAGTTTTAATGACTGTATGAAAATCCTCAGTTTGTGTCGATTTGTCTGAACCTCATTGTCTGTGTAAGTCACACGTGTTTGTGTGAAGTGTACCAGAAAAATGGAAATGATTTCAGTGGTACAAGGGAGTGTGTTTAATCAGAACTCATGTAAAGTGTTTATGAAGAAACGTGTTTGACTGGCAGTGCGGTCACCACGTGTCTTTTGTGATCTGATCACTTTTAGTGTGAATCCTTCTCTGGAGACAGTAGTTCTACACTGTGGTTTTACTCCTCTGTGTTACAGGAGATTTGCTCAGCACTGCTGGGCGATCGAGAAGATCAGGGCTTCCAGGCATTTTGCAGAAAAACAAATGAAGCCTGATCATTATAGATCATAATTACTGATGAAATAAACGCCTTTATTCAGTTTTTGCACATCCTATATTTAGCCCAGGTGTGTGTGTGTGTGTGTGTGTGTGTGAGCGACAGAGAGAGATCATTACACACCAACCCATTGGGGATAAAGTGGTAATTGTATGATTAATTATGTAATCCCAAGATTCTTTATTTGTCACATACACAATTATGCAAGTACAACGATTAGTGAAACTAAGATAATTTAAATAAAGAATACATTACAATTATCATAGAATATCTGTGCTGTAAAGTGTCAGTTTACTAGTTGATCTGTTTTTGCTAGCTGATTAAAATATGGGCAAAATTAGGAATTATTTTTCTCCTATGAGCGACTACTGAGATCCTGCTGGTGTGGGTTTCCTCTCTTTCAGTGATATTCATAAAGGCAGCTTGAGTACTAATAGCGCTACCTTGTGGAGAATCTTCAGCCTGCTGAGCAGAGCTTTATAATGACCTGCAGACTCCCAGTTCCTTGTTCTAATCACCATCCTGATATATTGAGAATGTACATATATTTGTTAATGTTTTTTAATTGTAATCATTTTTGACAGATTTTTGTGATTGTGTTACACCTCTACTGTTTACAGCAATATACATGTTATTTTGACAGCAGTGCTTTTTCATAAATACTGATTTAATGGTGTGTAAAGACTTGGCTTGAACATGAAGATTTTAATGACTGAATTGTTGGTTAATGTTTATATTTGTGTGTGTGTTTTTCTAGAAGCATGCATAAATTGACCCAGTTGGAACGTCTGGACCTGGGGAGTAATGAGTTCACTGAAGTGGTCAGTGTCTTCTAACACATATGCATATGCACACACACACAGGAAAGTCTTGAGTGCATATGAACACTATTATTATGTTAATGTAGGACATAAAATGTGTTGATACTTGGAAGACTTTAGACTTTTTCACAATACACAGTATGCACTTCAATAAATAACTAATAAATAAATAATAATAATAAAAAAATATTAATAATTTTATATATATATATATAAAATTATTTTTATTACTATTTTATTTAGTTATTGATTGATTGATTGATTGGAAGAGACAAGAGAAACCTGTAGTTCCATCTTTGAAAAATGCTGTGCTTAAGTTAAACATAAGTTATCATGAAATACACTGATATTAAATATTGTCGTGTGATGATGACAATATACCCTATGCTCGGTCTCTTTCTCTCTCCGCCTCTCTCTCTGTCTCTGTTCCTTTTTCCTTTCTCTAACACCTCCCCATCTCTCCCTCTCTCCCTCTAGCCTGAGGTTTTGGAGCAGCTTACAGGAATAAAGGAACTGTGGTTGGATGGAAACAAGCTCACAATTTTGCCGGGGGTAAGGGACCCACTCTTTCATTTTATCTTCTCCACTGCCTCACTCTCTCTCTCCTCTCAGGCTTTCTGCAGTGGAGTGATGGTTTTGGGCTCTGGTTCCAACCCTCGAATCACAGCCCATATTCAATATGTAGGGCCGACTGCCCCTGTGTCCTTTTCCCACCTGGGTTAGACCGTAACTCATCAGAGATCAAAGGCACGAACCCCCCCAAATGCAGTCGATTCATTCAAAGACACTTAGTGATAATCAGAAATGAAACGCCAGTGGCGAGCGAAAGTCCGCTTCGATCCCATCTGAGCCGGCTTTCTCCCCAAATTGTCAGCTGGGTTTAAATGGGTCGTAATTAAGGCATTAGCTCACTGCTGCCAGCGCTTAGGCAAACTGACAGTAATTGCAGTCTGGCCTGCTGGATTAGGATTAGCACATTACTGAATGTCCTCGAAAGAAAAAGCAAAAAAACGGGCAAACTGTCTGTTCAGAGTTGACCCATGGTCATGCAAAGGGCACACAAGATCACATCCGGCCTCCATTCCTCTTTGTACACCCTGCAAGGCAATTGTAACCAGGGGGCAAAGTGTAGGTGCCCTTGTGCCTTGATGATGCTGCTCACCGTGTGTTCCTTCTTTTGTGGAATTCAATTTCCCGCTTGTTATTAGCGCTTTTGATTAAGCTTCTTAACTGAGGGCCCAGGAGAGCAGCTCACACTGACTGAGATTATTCAGTGGCGAAGATTGTGTCACCCAGACACACACACCCACACACGCACATAGATTGCAGCTCAGGAGATGAGGGTGAAATTGGTCTGCACCCCTGTCTGCTATAGAGCTATTTGAAATGCTCTACAGCCGAGGCCTCAAGAGTAGAAAATCAAGGTTGTGCTTTAGCTGTGTCGATTTAGGGATTTAATATATTTTTTTTAATTTTTAGGTTTAGGAGGGGTTTTTTTTATTATTAAATAATGTTGGGTAAAGTATGCTTGTACAGTACTGTGCAAAAGGCTTAGTGCAGTCACCTATGCAGACTGTTAAAGACATTTCATAAATAGGGAAACGTTTTTGCACACCACAGGTTTTTACCCTTTGCTTATTTCATAAAGTGCATATTGGAAAGTTTCCTTTATCACATGGAAAGAACAGTGTATGCCTGTCTGTAGTGTAGTGAAGAAACATGAAATACCTAAATGCCTATTTTTATAATCTAAACCCTTAATATGTCCCCAAATATGCTTCCAAAACACTATAATTTCCAACACCCTGAAGAACATCAGATTTTGTTCACCTCAGCCCTGTTCCAATAAAGACCCTCAGACACTTTTACAATAAATTTACCAGAACTGTGCTGTACTTAAACTGTACTGCGCTGGCACAGAAGTTGGTAGCATATTGGTGTCGTAAAACTATAGAGACGATTGTTTATTGCTAAGCACTGTGTGACATGGAGGCTTTGGGCAGTTTTTTTTCTGTCAGAGCTGCTTTTATCATCAGTCTTTTATCTATCATAGTCTTGTTGAGTTTTTTTTTTTCACGGTGCAATGAATACCTAACCCAGCCAACTTTTTAGTGAAGTCTTTGTACACCTTCGCAGTTCTCACAGTTTTAGAAAACCTGAAATTTATCTTCATAAACTGATCGTAGTTCTTGTACTTTGTCGACTTCCGCGTCATTAGCTTGTATCTCTGTTGCATGGCTTAGTTTAGTTTCTTTGCGCAGACAATTGCAAAACAATCACCTCTTTCCAGGTCTGTCTGTTGTCATGACAACATTTCAACCAATCAAAAAGCAGTCAGCTTGGCTGTGGCCTGCGTTTGGCCCTGCCATTGATCGAATACGTTTTTTAACTGCTCGGGTACGGGCCGCTTTATTTGTAATGGAGAAACATTTGCTGGTGGTTCCTTGTGCCACTGGAAAAATGGTATAAGGCTGGTCTGTGTTTGTGCTCTGCAGATGATCGGCACACTAAAGCAGCTGAGCTATCTGGACGTGTCCAAGAACAACGTGGAGCAGGTGGATGAGCAGATCAGCGGCTGTGAGAACCTACAGGACCTGCTGCTGTCCAACAACGCCCTCACACAGCTTCCAGGCTCTATAGGTACAACACAAACACACACTCCTGTGACACAGTTCCACTGTAAAAAGCACTTTCAAGCTATTCTCAACTGATGAAAACAAATTACAATTACGTTTCTTACAAATAATATACGTGTACCTTGTAAAGTAGGTGTTTATTGTTTCAACTATACACACAGTACACAGTGAAATGAAACAATGTTTCAGAAGAACAAAAACAGAATACCACAAGACTACACAAGTGCAGGCAAGACAGCATTGCTGAAGAGCCAAAAAGAGCAAATGAGCCAGCAAGAGCAACAGTACAATAATTTACAGGACAAGACAACATATAATGCACCAATAATAGCAAGTAGTAGAAACAGGATTACGAAAGTACAGTAAAAAAAATAAATACAGGCTATTAACAGCTGAAGTGGGGGAAGTTTTCTCTGTTCGTTTAAAATAGTTGTGTGCGCGCATATGCGGTGTAATTGAGAGAAAGGAATCTGTTTAGTTCACTCCAGGCATAGTAATGTCATGATCAAATTGTCCTGCTCCTCCACGTGTAGGTTCACCATTGGTTTGGATTGCAGGGTGCACAGCTGTATTTGTGCTAATCACGTCCCGACCCCTGGTTCCTTTCAATGCTCCCATAAAGAGAATTAACAGGTTTCTCTACAATTACCCATTTCACAAATAAACCATTGTATTACATTTATATTACAGCATTTTGTAATCTGCAACAAAATATCAATATAACCACAAAATACTCACGTACGTCGCTCAAGATAAGAGCGCTTGCCAAATAGGGTTGAAGGGTTTAACTGGTTTGATTATTAACCACAGTGTACACCGTAAAAAAAAAAAAAAAATCATATGTGACCCGATCTGCCGTAATAAGTCGGAAGTCGCAAGACTGAATCAAGTTGGTCAATGAGTTCTTTGGCTCTAGTGATCTGTCTTCAGTCTGTTTGTTGCTGAATACTGGGTGCATCTCTTTGAATGCTATGGATTGTTAGATATCAACAAAAAATGTTTTTTCAGTTTTTCTTGGTTTTTCTATTGGAAAATGGTGCTGCGAGACCATAATTCAAACGATTGTAACTTGACAACCGTTTAAGATACAGCTTTGACCAAGATATCATTTTAAAGCTTATTTTCTCATCTTGGGTCACTGTGACTCATTTTTACAGATCAGGTCACATATAGAATCAGGAGAATCTGAATTTTGGTTATCGTTGCACCTTTACCTATGATGTAAATGTGTGAAAGTTGCAGAGCCGGATGGAAGTCCTGGTGTTGCTAACCTAATTCAGGTTCATGAGCTTCCTGCACCAACTTATCTGTTGATCTGTCGTCACACTGTATTGTGATGTGGTATAAATGACACACACACACACACACACAAAAGTTCGGAAGCTTTGCTCTCAGCCAGAGCCCCTGTGACTGTGTGTGTGCGTGTGTTGCTGTGGTTTGTTGTATTCCTGTAGGAATGGGAGCACATCATTATCGAGTGAACGACTCGGCCTCGTGCTCTCACTAATGAAGCAGCAGGGTGAAGTGGACTCTCAGCTTCTCTTTTTGTTTCACCAGTGTAACCCCAACCACAGCCCTGAATCCACTCTTTAATGGGCCTTGATGCAATATAATGCCGTCAACCCCAGAACCGATGAAAACTTGTTAAACTCAGTTCCTGTACAGAGACAGGAATGAATTGAAAGACTAAGGAGTGGGCTGATGTCTGCTCGGTGGCATCTCCATGCGACTCCTGAAAAGAAAAAAAAATCATGTAGCGGATGCGGCTGGCCTTGACATCAAAAAGCAACTCAGAAGTCGCAATTCCATTCGGGAGCCTCTTGCGGCTTTTTAAAACAAATCTTTTACTTCAAATCAATCCCCATAACCTTGTTGATGTATCGATAGCAGTACAGTGATACCTGTTGTATAAAATGAACTGGATATGGAGATGCCCGTAGAGAAAACAGGCTCCATAGTGGTGAAGAAATGATCAATATCTGTATTGAACTTTTTTTTTAATCTCACTCACTCTCATTCTTTGGCTCTTTTTTTTTTTTTTTTTTGCACTCTCTTTTCTCTCTACTCTTCTCTCTTGCTCTCTTTCGCACTCCTACTCTCACTCTTCTTACTCTCTCATCTCTTTTCTCACGCTCCTCTCTTTTCTCTCTGTGTCTCTCTTCTCTCTTGCGTTCTGTCTCTCTCGCTCTCTCTCTCTCGTTCTCTCTCTCTCGCTTTCTTTCTCTCTCTCTACAGGCTCTCTGAAGAAACTGACTGCTCTGAAAGTGGATGAGAATCAGCTTGTGGTCTTGCCTGACTCTATAGGCGGGTGAGTGAACTTGTCTCTGAGGGTTTTTCTCTCTGGCTGCATCTGATGAGCACTTTTCTAATGCAGGTCACGTTTTTAAAACTGCACGTTTTAGCTCATCAGCGACTTTAATGCCGAACACTGCAAAAGACGTTTACACCTGATGGAGGTGTAGGACAGCTTTTCTCTAGTCACTCACTCTTGGAGGAGAAGCTAGTTTTTAGTCACTCAGAGATGAACAAGAATCTGAAAGATTCTGATGTACTGTATGTCAGGTATGAAATATTAGTTGTACTTTCACACACATTTGAATCGTCTTCTCATATTTACCTCCATGACCTGGTTCAGTTCAGCCTCACATCCTATGCAGCAAATCACAAGCAATACTCACTTTCAGTTTCTGATTGGCTGGTCCAGGACATCTGTTGTTCAAGATCGATCAGATGTGTCTCAAGCTGTGTCTGGAAACTGCACTCAGTCACTATGTAGCCATTTTGTAGCATTGTCCGAAATTCCAACCGACAATTTCTCCCGCTAGTTAGTGCACTACAAAATCGCCGTGCAGCACGCCAAAATCTAGTGTTCATACACTCTACACTACATGAATACACATACTATTATGCTCTGCGGGTTTCTTTTTCCATGCTCTGCATAGTGAATAAGTGCACTTTTCAGACACACTGCACACTACCCCCCGGACGGATCTATCTGTCCCTGTTTCCATCAGACCCCACCTCAGGTGTCTGAACTAGAGAGGCAAGGATTTGTGTTTATGCGACAGAGATAAATTGCCAAGATCCAGCGCACTATTTAAGCAACAGTTAGTAAAAACGCAACATCCCAAAATTAACTAAACGTCACCTTCCCTTGTTCACTAGTTAGCCCCCTATATAGCGAACACTATGTAGTGAACAAATGAACAAGTGCACTTTTCGGACACAGCTTCAATTTACACTTCTCTTCAAAATGAGTCACTTGTAAGATTATACAGTTTGAGTTTATCAGCCTAATCTCTCTTTGCTGCAGAAATCTGTATTGTACTCAAAAACAGAAAACCTGTTTAATAAAAATGCTCCCAATGAAAACAATTGTGTGAGTGTAGAAGAAATTACACCATTGTCCATAAATTTGTAACTGGATGATCAGAGGCTTAGTATTGAGCAGTTAATAAGGAGAAAGAGCGCAGGGATGAGACTCCTTAAGAATGAATTCTAGTTTTTCTCTGTTCATGTATTGAATACAGCAACAAATTTCGCGATGATTGTGACCATATTCTACAGGCATGATAGCACTGAGGCTAAACATTTTCGGCAGTAATTACATTTACACTAGGGGCCAGAATGTGTTTTTATTTCAAGCAATTTCTTCAGTATATGATAAATGATGTGCTGTCATGATCTATTTGCAGGCAATTGGAGATTACGATACAACAGTTAACTTTAGTGTGTAACTTGGACTCAAAGCTTAAAAACACGGAGAACTAACAGCATCTGGTCTTTCATACTTTCATGTACACATAGTTCATTTCATATTGTAATTTTATGTAGTAATGCACCAAAATGAAACAAGGCCCACCAATCATCCTCTGTTCATCATTCTGAACACCTTGTCTTTACAGCTCGCTACAAATTAGTGGAAGTTAATGAAATTTCAGGGTGGTTGCATCCTAGTAGAATGATTTTACACATGGACCTGTTATCAGAGTCCAAGCCTTTGCAGAGTAGTGTAGCTCTGTGCTGTGGGGGCAGAGCCTGACCGCGCTGCAGTCAGAGGTGTTTCCGTTTATACTGCCGTGTTCCTGTTTAACAGGATGTGCTGTTATTAAACCCTATTGCATTTTATAACTCTGCTCTGTTAGTGGACGCCTCTAATCCACATCCTTTCAGTGTGACGTGGGCAGATTAGTCTGTTGTATAGCAGCGTGTCGGAGAGGTGAGGGGGGCCAAAAGCTTTAGGCGGACAGACAGACGGAACAAACAGCAGGCAATACAACACGCCTGGGAAAGTGCTTGTCCATATGGACTCGCAGAGAGGGATTATGGGGGAGTGTGTGTATGTGAGAGAGAGTGAGAGGGCGAGAGATAGAGAGTTGGAGAGTGTGTATCGTCATGTTCTCTCCCAAAAATTCATCCCCAAACGCTTGTACCCCTCCAGACTCTCTATTTTCACTCTGTTTCCAAACATGCCAATTAGCCCTTATGCTGGCTTGGCTTTTCTTTGTGCAGGATTAAGAAAATCTGTTTGGCTGGATTATAAATACGCCACTGCAAGGATTGTCTTTTAATCCCAGCTGGGATTGTTGAGCATACTGATTAATGCGTGTTTAATCTTCCATTTCATTTGTTTGTTTTGAACTGCGCTGACACCTGACGGTTTGATGGCTCTGCCTCAAGAACCTAAACCCCAAATCCTCTTTTAACTGATTGAAATGTGTCAGTAGCGTGTGCATGTGTATGCAGGCTGATATGGATGCATGTGTGGATGTGACACCATTTTGCGATTAATATTGCAGTTTGTGATGTAGATCAATCAGAAAACTTTATTGATCCTAGGGGAAATTGCATATGTTGAGACTGCACAGAGAGAAGAACGATATAAAATATATAGTCTAAAATAAGTCAAATAAAAAACTGCAGTAATACTCTATGTGCTATATGTACAGAATGCTGGAAGAGAAACACTAAAAATAAAAACTTACTGCTAAGAAAATTACTGTTGTTGCAGGCCTTGCATTACTTTTGACCAAAATAATTTACATTAGGAGCAGAAGAATGTATTGATTAAGCAAAACTCTGACCATGGGGGACACTAACATTTTGTGATTGGTTGTGGGCTCATTTGCCTATTACATCCTGTGATATTAATGCTGAAAAGGGGTTAGATCATAATGAGTAACACAGTTAGGCCTGGTATGATCATGAATTGATTAGTTGTAGTAAACATTACTGGCCTTATTAGTAGGGATGCTCCGATCAGGATTTTTGCCACCGATACCAAGTACCGATTTTTTGTCACGGTGATCGGCCGATACCAATGCCGATTCTGATGCTTCAAGTTTATATAACTGATATGTAAGCTCTCTGATCACCATTAACTTTTTTTTTCAGATAAAGTAATTCTGAATTAAATGTTGTATTAAATGTTTTGGACAATGCACCTCCACGTGAGATTTCTTTGGAACATAAAGGGCAAATAGCACATTTTTTATTGTTTCTCGAAACATCATAGTAATTCCACATGGGCGATGACATGACTGCGGCGCCAAAACGTTTTCGTCGTGTACGCCCTCACGCATTGACGTCATCAAAAATTTAACGAGTACCGATCGAGTCATAAAATGTGATTATTAGTATAAGCCTGAGGGGGCTAAGTAGTGGTCTGTCGAGACACCTGTAAAGATGTCATGGGTGCTGAGATTTTGATGTTTTTCCTGTTAAAGCGCTTCTCATCATTTCTCACTTGCTGTCTTTCATAAAATCTACCGTCAGTGATCAAAACTAGGCATCTGGGTGCAGACAATCAGAATAAAGTGGGGGAGGAGGGGCGCGGCTCATGCTATGCACATATTCAAACTCGACTAAGACTTTTATGTGAAAGTAGGTCATAAATTCTAGAAGTTGTAATTTGGTGTTTGATAACTATTACTTATCTGAGCTAAACCTGTATGTGTGACAGAGTTAGAACTTGTGGCTTAAGTTTTTGCTTTAGGGCTTTTTTTTTTAACTGTACATTTAAATTAGACTATTATATATTTGAGTGTATTATTCATTATTATAAACATGTTCCACTTTTTATTTTTACAAATATTTCAATTAAGAATTTATTGGCAGATTTGCTTAAGATAAAACCTTACATTTGCTGTTTTTCATATTGAACCTGAATTGATGCATCACTACAACCCTGATATACTGTGCCACCTTTTTCCATTGGTTCCATTTATGAGTCATTTTTGGATTTCCAGTAAAAAGCTAAAATGCCTCAAGTGTGAACATCATGTAAAATGTGCATGTGTTTTTTCTTTATACTGAAGTTTTGGGGATTTTATTTTGTAAAGTCACTACAAACCCACATCCTTGACCTTCTACTTAAATTTCCTAACAATAACAGCCGCACTGTTGATTTTCACTGGTGAGATTATACCGTAGAACAGGGCAGAAAATATTTTATGAAAGAAGAATGGAAAGAAGAAATAGCACAGCACAGTTTATGTGAATCACTGGCAATTTGTGTGTTTCATGTTACAGTGCCTCTCTTTTCAGATAGATGGCAGAGGCTTCATTTGCCAGATGTTTTATGGTGTATCTCGGAGCTCTGCGACGTTAAATTAGAGATTATTCATACATTATGTTCACAGCTCTTTTGTAGTCCTGCTGTGATGTTGAATGCCAGTCAGAAAGAGCTGCTGGCTGACTTTATTTTTCTCTTTCTGTTTCACTCCCCATCCTTCACAATTTTTTTTTCTGGACTGTATTTCTTCAGAAATTAGAGCTGGAAAAACACAGGGAATGTTGCGAGTATGCACTGGTGCATTTTGCAGCCAGAGTCGAGTAATGGGAAGCAGATTGAAGGGAAAATGCATGATCCAGTGAGGCCTGTCGGGAGGATTTTTGCATACTTTTCCAAGTCGTGCATCTGAATGTGGGCCAGTGTTGGTAATGCGTGTCGTACGGTGGGATGTGCTGACTAGCACTTAGTGAATCTCCCAGAACTGCACTGAGGCTGTGAATAACTGGAGAAGGTCTGAAATGAGCTGTTGGAATATATGAAAGTACGAAGGACTGGATGCTGTATTTCAGTTCTGTGTGTTTCTAAGCAACACAAAGTTGAACTGGTTCGAAGTTACGCACGAAAGTTAATCAGTGTGTCATAAATATAACATTCTGTTTTCATTTACTTTCAGCCTTAAATGCCTCCCTCACTCGTTTTTGTCTTTCTTATGCTCTCCTCCTTATTGTTTTTCTTTCTTTCTCTCACATTCTTTTCCTCCTTTTTTCTCTTACTTTCTGCATTTCTTTTCTTTCTGACTTGCACACATTGCCATTATTTCTTTTGCTCTCCTTTTTGTTGCTCTTGTTGACTTTCCTTTTCTCCTCTCTCTCTCATCCTTTATCCTTCCTCTCTTTTGTTTTGTTTTGGGTTTTTTTTCCTCTTACTTAAATACTTGCTTTGCTTTCTCTCACTTAAATACTTTGCTTCGCTTAATAATTTTCTTCTTGATCACTCTTTATTTTTTTATTTTCTCTTGAGCTTTTCTCTCTCTTTTGCCACTTTCTGTACGTCTTTACCTTCCAATCTCTCTTTCTCATTCTCTCTCTCTCGTTCTCTGTCTGTCTCTGTCTCTGTCTCTCTCTCTCTCTCTCTAGGCTGACCGCTCTGGACGAGCTGGACTGTAGCTTTAATGAGATTGAGTCTCTGCCCGCTGCCATCGGTCAGTGTGTGAATATACGCACCTTCGCAGCTGATCACAACTTCCTCACCCACCTGCCTCTGGAGGTGAGTGCTGCACTAAATCTGTACACAGATTATCTGTGTTTAGAAATACTTTCGACACTGTACCTAGGTGAAGTTAAGCAGTTTTTTAATGGATCAAGTCTCCTTTATTGATACAGTACATTTAAACACAAGTGTCATCTACAGCTGAGATTAGATTAGAAAGAAATCCAATTAAGTGTCAAATGTGTCCTGAAATAGCACACAATAATACTGTGTAATGTTAAGTTGTCATCTGTGTGCTGTCTTTGGGGCAGTGGAGTGTTTGAGTAGGTTGAGAATGAACCTGCTTTTAGATGCTCTGAAGTGAAGTATTTTGGATAAAAATTGTTTGTTTTATGGCTTAGTGGTTTTTGAACAAGTGTCTGATTAGATCCAGCCAATACTGGTATCAGGTGATTTGTAATGTGCAGTTTGTAAGGAAAGCTTTGGACTGGTTATGATCTATACACATTCTCTGCAGAGAACACATTTTAAAACATGATCACAGCATTGATGGCCAATGTCTATAAAATATATTGGAAAGCAGCATTGGCCCACAGTTCCCCCTTAGTCCATCCTTTAATAAATGAGGTAGATACACATAATCCCATAGAAGATGCAATAGATGTGCTTGGGTGCTAATGGCACTTACTGTAGTGTGAATCATATGTAGCTGCTCCCATTTGTTTTTCATATGTTCTTTGTTTGCTGCTGTTAGCACATGCCACAGTGACGCGGTGCTGTTTCTGACTCCTAGTGATGGCTCTCACGTCCCCTTTCCTGCTGATGTGTGTTTCAAGTGCTATCACTCACATCGATCCTCTGTTCTGATCAAAGTGTCCTGATTGAAGCTTTAGGGGTTATCAGGGTTGCCTTGTCTTTGCCTCTGGTGAAAGAGTGTGTGTGTGTGTGTGTGTGTGTGTGTGTGTGTGTGTGTGTGTGTGTGTGTGTGTGTGTGTGTGTGTG
>JBBJLR010000037.1:1855389-1881624 GCA_037577145.1 Brachypetersius gabonensis
TGTATGAAATGTTTGGATATATATTTTAAAAATAGTAGAATAATGACTATATATTTAGGGTGGCTTGGGATCATTTTGGGGAGGTAGGGGCTTCAGACCTTCGGCAGAATTCAAATGAGCCATATTAATCTAGATTAATTCCAAGGATACAGTGAGATAAATCTAGATTAAAAAAATTAATCTATGCCCACCCCTTGCGTGTGTGCATGTGCGTGTGCGCAAAGAATACAGATTGTATTTTTAGTAAATATTAAGTGATTAATGTGAAAATGTAGAAAATCTGTGTGTACGAAAGTTTTTGACTGGTAGTATATAAATTATGAGGATATCTGATAGAATGATACCAGAAATACAGAGCAGGTTTATTTAAATGGTTGCCAATTTAGTAATGCCTTAACCTAATTTCCAGCCTGGCTAACAAAAAAAATAGAGAAACTATGTGGACCTGTTAGCATGTTCAAAGTCTGCTTGGCTTTGAAATACATTTTCCTGTTCTGTGTGTGTTCAGGAAGGGAACCTGAAGCGCTACCCCACGCCATACCCAGACGAGCTGAAGAACATGGTGAAGACGGCGCAGTCTGTGGCCCACAGGCTGAAGGAGGATGAGTCAGGAGACGAGGTGGTCAGTGAGAGGAACCACATTGGAGTGCAGAGTGTAGGAGTTAAGGTGAGCTCTATAGGATAGTGACTCATGTTCTGATTTTAAATGCAGTAGCCTTATTGATTGAATTGTAATTTTTTTTTGTTTTGAAAGTCATGTCTGTGGGCAAAAGTGAATTTATATATTTTTATATTAATTTATACATTTTAATTTTATTTGACTAGTTTTTTAATTATTATTTATGAAAAAAACATCCCGTGGCTGCTTCACTCATTCTAGATAGAGGTCTAAAGAGTTTATTTGCTGTTTATTATGTCCTTGTACCTGCTCTAGCACACCTGAACAACTAAATCAACTACTTAACAAACCCCTCTTGAGATCAGTCAGGTATGCTGCAGCAGGAAAAACCCTATTATATTAGAATTTGAGAATGGTAATTATTGACAGTTAATTGAGTTATTAGACTCTAAGATTCCAAAGTACTTTGTTTAAAAAGGTCATCAAAAATGTTTTTGGCCACTGTGCAGAACGGTCAACCATCGCATGTTCCGGAAGGATCAGGCTGTGTTTTTTTAGATTTTAAATCAGAACTTTGGGACTGTGAGGGTTTTGACATTCACAATCAGGTTGCCAGCTCCTTGTAAAACAAAAAAAAAAAACAAAAAAAAACAACAGTTTTTTCCTTGGGTGGTGGTGGGTTCGAATCCTACCTTCAGCATATCACCACTGGGAAGTCCCTTTGGATAAAAGTGTCTGCTAAATGCCTTGTTTATTAGGAATAAGTCTGTTCTTGTCGCTTACACGAACAGAAAAATTCATGTTTATGAGGAAATAAATCACTCAAACATAAAATAGTTTTTGTAAATGAATTTGTATCCGTATGTCGAACAAAATCTTCACATGAGCTTCACCAGAAGTCCTCCTGAAAATCTGTTCGCCCACTGGTTGCGGACCACTTATCTAAACCACTTCTTTACTGTTGTTTATATTAACACCATTTTGTGCATGGCCCTGATTGCTATTAATGTATTGTAACTAATCGTTGTTTGATGTGGTGCCTTGTAAAACACGGGAAGAATGCTTAATGTAAATGAGCACAAATAAATGTGTAATGGGTCAAAATCATTGGCTGATATTTGGATCTCTCACTCAAAGTGTTGTGTGTATTGCTTGGATTAGTCACTCATATTGGTTTCCCCAGGTGATTGAAACTCCATGTGTCAATGGCAAAGCGCTCGAGATGGAGTCCAAATCCACAGTGAACAGTGTCCAGAACTCCACTCCACTGGAGCCAAGAGACATTCCAGATAGCCATGATGCTGAGAGAGTCCCTCTGAAAAGCTCGGACGGCACTAGAGCCATGGTCAACCATGAGGACACGCTCGAGGTGACCTGACCACTGTTCAACAGTGTGAAGCATTCACTGACATTTTGAACATAATGAATAAATCACATCTTGAAACTCATTTATTGCAGCAAAACTGACAGCTGCTATTAAGTCACTGTGGTTTAGTGCAGCTCAGCTGTTGGATGGGGGCCATCAAGTGTCAGATCTTTTATTTAAGCCTGGACAACTGTAGTTGCGTCAAGATGATTCTAGAAAAGTGATATAGACTTGCTGTCTCCCTGCGTCAGACTGTGTGTGTGTGAATGTGAAAATGTGAAATGTGTGTTGCTGATGTTAAATTGCCTTGTTGCCCCAGGACTCAGAGGAGCTGTCATCTGAGGAAGAGGAGATGAAGATTGCAGAGATGAGACCTCCTCTCATCGAGATCTCCATCAACCAGCCCAAAGTAGTAGCCCTCAGCAAGGACAAAAAAGGTGTTGTGATGCATGGAATTTTCTTAATATGTCTGATAAATTAGCACAGTGCAGTTCAGTTAGATAAGAATGAAAAAGAATTATTTTGAATAACGTGATAAATGAATGTATCATTAATAAATCAAAAAATATATATGGGTTGTTTTACTGCTTAATTTGCATATACACTCCCGTATGGTCTGGAAGGTTAATTGTTTTGTTTGTTTGTTTGTTTTTTTTAACATTTTCCTACTACATGAAACGATTTTATTTAACAAGAATTAAGGGCGTTTTTGTATTATATGTATTAGGCTTTTAAAATACAATTCTCTATGTCCAGACAGTCTTCCTGACAGTTTACGACAAACTACAGGAAACGTAGAGAGCACATCATTTATTTTATTTCATTAGAGTATGAAGAGGCAACTGTATAGTGTTAACTGGAAGAGGCAACTCTATAGTGTCCATGGCAAAGCGAGCCGAACTAATAGTTTGATTAGTAATTTTTTTAGTGCTCTGTAGTTTAATATGTGATTGAGATTGTTGCTTGCAACTCTACTTTTGGTAATAAAATGTTGAAAAATCTTGACTATTCTCTGATTTTGTGTTTGTCTTTCCTAACCCAGATGACAGTAAAGATGCCGACTCGTTGCTGGATGAGACAGTGGCCAACAGTAACCAGAACAATAGTAACTGCTCTTCACCCTCTCGCATGTCTGATTCTGTGTCCTTGACCACGGACAGCAGCCAGGACAACTCCCTCTGCACTCCTGAGAGAGAGGCCAAGATGCCACTCGTCCCCAAGAACAGGTCTCTGAAACACTGCTAATAAAAAAAACAATAAAATACTTAGTTTCTTTATTTTCCTCACAAAAGATTAACATTCTGGTATCTACAGTGGACTGTTTTCATTGCAAGATCTACTGCTACTATCTGAGGCATAACACATTATGAGCAGATATTATAACAGCATGTGTATACGAATTAATTTGGTAGATACTTTATACGTATTGTAGGCAAATGTAGGCCACACTGTATATGCTAAGAAGATTTCTCTTGTCATTCTAGGCAGGAGGATGAGAACCAGAACCAGCTGAAGGAGACAAGTCCACTGCTACAAAACTGCAATGGCTCAGAGACTTCCCTGCAGAACGTCTTGAAGGTCCAACGCAACTACGAGAGCAAAGCTGGCAAAATGCCTGATTACGATCTGTCCATGGAGGAGCGTCTGACTCTCCTCGAGAAGGGCATTAACAATGGCATGGCCGACCAGTACAGCAAGTGGGATCAGATCAATATGAATGTGTCCAAATTTCCGCCAGACAACATGGTGGTTTATGAGGACATGGAGAAGACCATAGGTAGCTTGGCGGAGCCTGGCCTGAGCAGCAATAACAACACCACAGTTTCTTCTTTGGAGAACCTGGAGAATGGAAACCAGAATGGGAAGCCACAGCATGGGGATCATTTTAATGGCAGGATTGAGGAAAACGCAGTTAGGTATGAAGCAGTGAGGACAACAACTGCAGGAGTTACGGCATCCAGTGATATGTCCCTGTCCCACAGCACAGAGGAACTTTCACCAGAGAAAAGACGACCCCCTCCTGTGATGAAGTCCCAGAGCATCAGCAATATGGATGCCGGTGGAATGAAGCTGTACTCTTTTGAAGGTGAGAGTCCACCCTATGAGGCTGTAGCGGGAGCGGCAAGAGTTTCTGGTGCCCAGGGCCAGAGCATTGTCCGGTCCAAATCAGCCTCTTTGCTGAATGACCAAGTGCTGCAGGTTTATCCTGGAACCACAGGCTCATCGTCTGACCTCTTGGCCAGATCTAAACCACCAACCAGCATGGCTCGCTATCCCGTTGGCCCACCTCCTCAGTATAATGTCCAATACACCAGCAGCGCTGTGCCTAAGGACAATCTTTGGGGCCAGCGCACCCCTGCTCCACCTGACCAGGGCTACCTCCCCCCTCAGCATTCACTTGCCAACACCAACTATTCAAACCGCAACAATGCCCCACCCTATCCCCACCAGCCCCAGACTCGTGGTCCACCAAAGGCCCCACCTGACATGTGGGCTAAGGAGCGTGTACTGACACCCGGAGGCCAACGAGGCACCCTGCAAAGACAGAGCAGCACCTCCTCCAATGCATCCATGGTCATGCCTGACTCTCGGCGCATGCCGGGGCCTGAGGGTGACTACCTCACCTACAGGGACATCCACACTATGGGTCGCGGGCCGCCACACATGAGCCTCCAAAGGCCCCTCTCAGCTCGCACCTACAGCATGGATGAACCTGGAGCTCCACGGCCTCAGAGTGCCCGACCGCCGCCCCATGAGGTGCCGGAGAGGACCATGTCAGTCAGTGACTTCAACTACCAGCATGGAAGCCCCAATAAGAGGCCCAACATGAGAGTAAAGTCAGAGCACTCTCTGTTGGATGGACCATCAGGAGGAGGGGGTAGAGTACCACCTGACTGGAGAGACCAGGTGATGAGGCACATTGAAGCCAAAAAGATGGAGAAGATGGTGAGTACTTAACTACACGGTTGTGTTTTTAGAACATCACAGGAGGCAGTATTATTCCTAATGCAACAAGCAGAAGAGTTTTGAATGTTCCCAGCTCTGTCCATTCCCAAGGACATTTGTATGTCCAGCCATCTTTCTCCATCTATCTGTGTATCTAGGTAGGTGTGTTTGGTCATTGTGGCAACAATCCGAGAAGGGTCTGGCTGCAGACCTCCTCTGTGGGTAAATCTCCTCTGAGGGAAAGGAAATGATGTAACCGAAGGGGTGGGTTTAAACAAGGAAGAAGAACCATACTCTGTTTTATGCCGAGAGACCAATACTTTTTATGTCTGTTTCATATTACTGTTGTGTCATTCCTTTATCTTTTTGTCATGGTTAAAAGCACCTTCAAATAAAACCAGCCATTCACAAAATCAGTTCTTTATTCTGTTGTGCTGACAAACTACTATGGAGCTCCTCTGGTCTCCTGAGAAATTATTTAAGTGGTGGTCACTAGATAACCAGAGGTGACTAAACAATCCAATACACTTGGGATAACGCCTTTAAGAAGTTAACATGCATCTTCTCACATTTAGGTGATTATTTTATAAAAGTATAAATGTATAATTAAAAATATACATGTATAATTACATTCATTAGAAATTGTTTATAAGTATAAATATATAATTACTTTTATTAGAAATTGTTTATAAAAGTATAAATGTATAGTTTTATTTACTATAAATTCCTTATGTGTCCACGCATTAAGAAAGACATGGCCACCACACCACCACAATTATCTTGAAACCACGTGTTATTAATTTGTACCTCCATGCAATAAATAGATATATTCTTTGTGCAGAAGTGTAATGGCCATTAAGGCTTATAACTGTAATTACGCCTCCCATTTTGTCACTGTAAATATTTAAAGATAGTAAGCGGCGACGTTAACGATTAATGATGCTGAAACTACAAAATTCATAGTTCCGTGCGTTAGGTTTGCCTTAAACACACCTTTTCCCTTACGTCATTTCCTTTCCCTAAGAGATGTACTGACAGAGGATTTACCCACAGAGGAGGTCTGCAGCCAGAATCTCTGGCCTTTTTTTTTTCTTCTTCAACAAATCAGAGCTTTTTTTCCTTCTTCTTCAAATGGCCTTGTGAAAGTGACTCTTTGAGGAGGATGATACTTGACTAATGACAGGCTTAAACTTTTCATCAGTGGAAATTCTAAAAAAAGCAGATTCTAGGATTGTACTTGATGTATGTGCTCCAGTCTGGCTCTCAGGAGTGGATGCTGTGATACAGATTTTCATAAATTGTTTTCTATTAACATTTAAAGGTTCTTAATAATCCTGTTAACTGATGATAACCTAGTCAAGACTGCTCTGGCCTTTCTGTTTTCTATAAGGTGTCACTTATACTGTTGTTGAAATTAAATGTAGGTCCTCTCTGAATTATGCTGAATGTTCGTTGGTGCCTGCCTGTATGAGTTGTTCTACATGTTTTTCATAATAACACCAGTAACCTTCTTCTAACACATTGTGTCTTGCATGTTGTCTCCAGTTCACACTGGTAATGCATGGTCACTGACATGTCCATTGAATGCATGTGTGTTGTTTGTGCGTGTGTGTCATGTCTTCGCTCAGACTGCCCTGTCTCGGTCTTTGGCCACACTCTATGGCAGCCAGGGCTCTCTGGTCTTTAGCTCTGTAGATGGACGGCAGTTTGGAGCCCATGGGCCCAGCGTGAGTACAGCACCAGTGAGGCCAGTCAGTCCACCCCACCCTCCCATCCCACCTCTGAGCCTTTCTGAGATCCATTCTCAGAATCCCAGCCACACCTGCATGATCTCAAAATGCCGTTCTCTGTGACTTTTGCATGCATACTTTGCCTAATCAGTACTTTCAAACAGTAGTATGATTTCCTGCTAAATACTGCAAGTAGCTAAGGTGTGCGTGTGGGTGTGGGTGTGTCTGTGTAAACATATATATCAGGTACAGTTTCTCTAGTAGTACAACCTTCTGAATCTGGTTGTTTATGTGAAAAAAGAAGGAAAAAAAACAACACAATCCTATGATTTTGTGTTCAGTAGCGAAAACACATTTTTGATGGTTTAATACCACAAATTGTGTCTAGATTTTAGTCCACACTGTCTTATTATACCAGTTATATATATATAAACAAACAGAGCTTCTGAACAGTCACAGGTATCATGAGGAACAATGTGAGTATTGTACTCATACCACACCCAACAGAGAGCATCACTTTTTGAACACACTGCTTCCTCGACGTCCACAATATATTATGAAATTCCTGATTTTCGCAAAGATGACTTTTCCTGAGCATCATCTTTAATGACTTGCCCACGCAGACTGCCCCCTTTTTCTTAACCCCAATCATTCCAGTTGTCAGCCCTTCAGCACCGCCCTCCACTCTTCCTCTCCTCCCTCTCACCAGCTCACTGTAATGTTAAGATCATGCACAGCATTTGAGTGACCCATAGTCAACAAGTGTAGTGTTTCTTTGATGAGCTTTAAATTCAGCCTTTAAGCCAGTTTTAATGAGCACTAAGTATAATTACCCATTTAGTCTCACTTTTTCTACATACTGGTGGTAGGTCTGATACAAATGCCTTTATATCTGCCACTCCAGTGATGCTGACAGACTTTTTTTCTTAGGTTTAATCAAATTACTGCCTTTTTCTTTCTGCTTAACCGACACTGACAGTTATGATTTAAAGGCTTTGGACTTCCGTTAAATCGTGTCAGCCTGATGCAATGCTTTTCAAGTTGCATAATTATTTAATTATTCACAAAACAATCTGTTTTTTAAGCAACGCGCTGCTCAATTTAGATGCATTTGGGTGACAGCCTTGATTTACAATCAAGACAATTTTGCAAGCATTACAAGAAAGGGTGGATGCTTGGAATTGTAATCTTATACACTGTTATTGTCTGTCTGCAGGATGAGGTCTTCAGTCCATATGGACAGCAGGGCTACTCCATTGACACACACAGAAAAGTAAGTGTAACCTACCTGGTTATAAATTGAACCAACTGTGTTGCTTTTAAAGTCGAAGCAGGCAGGGGTCATCTCAGAGACTTAAAGTACTGTGCAAAAGTCTTAGGCATCTTTGCTTTTCTGCTAGCAAAGTTAACATTAGAATAAATGCAAACAAACAAAAAAGCAGTAGAAACTTTTTTGTTAGTAAAACTGGTGTTTTGTGAACTGGTAAAGAGATTGAATCATATCACTATTTACTTTATAAGATTCCTTGTTTGTGTTCTTATTAGTTTTATTTAGTGTAATGTGGAAAATTATTTGGTGCGCATCTAAATATTTTATATTATTTTCGCAGGTGCCTAAGACACAGTACTGTAATTCAGCTCCCAGACAAAGTGAACATGAAAACCAGTCGAGCTCAAATATATGTACTATCATAAAGTCTGAAAGCCTTTTAAATGTCATTTATTAGAGAACGCTGAGCAGCAGGTGTTTCATTTGAAAGTCTTCTCTACTGGTTTCTGCATGGAAGGAAGGATCCATGGTAAAGTTGATGCAGAGTGTGTCAATGCAGTGGTTCTAAATCCCAGTCATGAAAGATTTCAGCACTGCAGACCTGATCCAGCTGCAGGAGGGGGTGTGTGATTCTCTGATGAATCACATCAGGTCACTATAAGACTATAGGTCCCTCTAACATATAACCAAGTCATAATCAAATGTTTGAACACCCCTTGTGACATTAAATGCTCTGTTAAAAGTAATTTTGCATGTTTTCTACGTTTCTCTGCAAAATTTAGGTCACAATATTTGTTTACTAAGTTTAAATTTTTTAATTAAATGGGCATTAAAACATAGAAGCGTGTTAACTGTAGTGGATGTGTTCAAACAAAACATGTCATTTGACTGGGGTGCAGTCAACCCTGCACATATTGATATTGTTTTGTTCACTAAACGTAGCACACACATCTTTATGCACAGCTCTCTCAACACTGACAGAGAGACGGATGGACATATTGACCCAGAGAATCTCTGCTCAGGCAGGGATTAATTAGCCCTAATTAAGGGGTGGCATTTAGAAGAGAGAGAGAGATATTAGTGCTGAGACGTTTTCTTCTGAGAGCATCCTGAGTCTCCTCGGGGGCTGCACTTCTGTAAGCAAAGCCGCAGTGCTGCTCTCCTGCTGGCAGGACTAACATGCCTCTCTGCCGATTGAAACCAAAACCAAGAGAAGATTCTGAATATTTTATCATTCGTTAACGCATTTTTGTTAGTTATGCTCCTATTTTATTTAATGTAAGCCAGAATTAACCTTTTTTGAGAAATTATCTAATAGAGTTTATTTTGTGGAAGCATCACCACAAACACCCTTGTCTGTCCTAATCTGAAATTAAACACAATCTAGTGGGTTTAACGCAACCTTTTTTCTTGGAAATGTAATGAAGAAAGGAATTCATGTTGGATGGCTCTAGTCTTGTTTCATCACAGTGTTTTCCATTGTACCTCATGCCCCCTGGTGTCAGACAGTGTTACTGCATCACCTCTCAGCGCGTCTAGATTGGTCTAGATCAGTCTTTGTTCCTTTTCCTGATATTGTTTTTGTTGTTGTTTTTTACTTGATCATTAACAGTATCTTTTTAAATGCCGTTGTCTAACGAAATTCACCAAACTCACAGCTCGGAACTGTATTTATTTTGCCCTGGAATGTGATTAATCTCTATCCATGGACTGAGGCTAGATACAGACCCCTTTAAAAAGATACTGTGAATGATCAAGTAAACACAACAACAAAAACAATATCAGGAAAAGGAACAAAGACTGATCTAGACCAATCTAGACGCGCTGAGAGGTAATGCAGTAACACTGTCTGGAAAAGGAAAGACGTGAGGTATAACCTTAGTAACTGATGTCTATGATGAGGGTGTTGTAGGGAGTCTATGCATAATTATGATAAACAATAAATTGGATTAATGTAAGTTTCATGATTTCTAATCTAAATATTCAGGCAGAGGCCACATTGACCCATACTGGATTTCAGTACCATACAGGAAAGTGACCCAAAACAGAACTGACTGTTCAAACTGCCAAACAAACATCCTTTCCTTTTTGTGTGAAGAAAAAAGATTGGATCACACACAGTGCAAATTCACTCTACCTGTACAGCTTATTCATATTTATCTGCCTGCTGTGCATCAGGTGTGACAGAGTAGGGAAACAGCTGTACTATAAAAAAAATAGGGGAGGAAACTACACATATACTATAGATCCCTTCAAAGCTGGATGGTTAGATAATCATGCTACACTATCCTGCTACACTTTACATGTGTATTATCTGTTAGAACTAAATCTCCACAATAAAATTTCTTAGTGTTATTAATTAGGCTAACTGCTTATTAATGATTTAAGGTGTCAGTGCAATGATTTAAACAAATTTGAAACTATTCAGAATGCTGTAAACTGGTACCTGGAACAAGTGGCAATGAAATATGTTTTTTAATGTAATGTATAACTGTAGCTCTTTCAAGGTTAAGCAGATTAGATGCCAGGGGCCACTTTCATGTAGAATCAGTGTGTAGGAGTACTGCTGTCCTGTCAGTTTTCTTTATTACCACACTCTAATTGAACGTGTCTTATAAGCAAGATTATAAAGAAGTGTGTGTAATACTGGCCCAGTAGATCACAGGAGAGAGAAAAATTGTTCTTTTACCACCAATGACAGTCGCCTGCTTGGTGAAAAAAACAACAAACTGAAGTATATCTAAGCTTGATGAGCAGCAAAACAAGCCTTATTGATTAGCGGTTTAAGGAATGAAAAGGGATTTCTGCTCAGTCAGACTGAAGGAACTCAAGCGGGTTGTCAAGAGCTCTAGCTATCTCTGGGGTCTGTCCTTATAATGGGAGATGGCCAACAAAAGAACAAGTAGGCTGTAATAGAGTTAAGTGAGTTATCATGGAGTCCCCTGGGCAGCCAGAGGCGTCTCCTAACACTGCAGCTGTGGAGAGAGGATGACTCAGAGGATTAAACAGCAGCAGGGCTGCTTCAGCCCACAGCCTGTAAATCTATAACGCTTTTTCTGAAAATAGCCTCACTTGGCCTCAGTGGGTCTCTGCCAAGGTCAAGGAGTTCAGTGGGGGGTGGAGTTATGCTCCGTTACAGTCATTCTTAAGTGATGGCATTCGGCATTCAATTCTTTTGCCTTTGTTTGGTTTCAAAGCAAACAGTGTTCATATTGTCAGTCAGCACAGCCTGATAGTTTCATCACACCTACACGCTTCCAAGCATCTGTTACTTTAATCAATATCTAAAGGCCAGTGATGCCACACCCGGTAATATTCTAACACACACAAACATCCACACACAGTCTGCAGTTGGTGGTTGACTTTAGCATGTTCTGACAAAGAACTGACAAGCTGCAAAATAAGTGCTGTAATTGGGGGTGGCTCAGCCTGAGGGGAGAAAACAGGTATTTGTACATTAAGCTAACATTCGACTTGGTTTGAGAATGTTGGGTTGGTGGGAAGAGCAGACCAACATTAAACAGGGATCCAATAAAACACTGTTTCTAAAGACAGTGTCTATTAGGTTACTACTACTGATGGCTATCAGATCATAGATAAATATTAAATTATTTTTTTAAATGGGTAGCCTAACCTGTTTTCTGATATGTAAACTATATATATAAATTTGTTTAAAAACACATTTCCCATGTTTGTTTACATTTATTCTAGTGCATTATAATAAATGCATTAGACTATCAAGAATGAAAAGGGTTATGATTGTTAGTTAGAGGAATGCATTTAGAACAACACTGGTTCCATCAGCAGCTTCTGATTTATTATAATGAAGGATTGTTTAGTCAAATTAGTTAGTAGCTTTAAATACGTTTGGAAATGGTTAATATTGGTAACCTTTCAAAACATCTTGTTAAAACATATACTGCCCGTATTACCAAATAAAGGGCTTTCCATCACTTTCCCAGGCTGCTTAAGACCTTTGCAAATGTTGTATAGAGATTTGTTCTCGACAACATGACTGCTGCAGGAAATATTATTCAGGATAATAACTGAGAAAGTGTAAGGCAGGGAGGAGAGTCCGATAAAGGAGGCTCTGAGGAAATTTGAATCCAGGGAAGACAGTCATGAGTGATTAAGTCCAAACCCATCCATCACGTTTAGACAGATCTTTCAAGCTCTATCTCTGAACCTACTGAGCAGCTCTTGATCATCCCTGTGTCTTTGTGGTCATCTTCAGGTGCCTTTGATGAATGGTCAGATGTGTCCTCCTCCAGTCCGACCCCAGATGACCTGTGGCCAGGCCCAGATGGTGCGCCACCCGTCACGAGAGCAGCTCATCGACTACCTGATGCTCAAAGTGTCCCAGCAGCCTGCAGGCCCTCCAGGACCCCCACGCCACCCTCATGACTCTTTGCCACAGGAGGTAGGAACCAGGGAGCTTCTGGATTACAAACAAAACAATCAAAGACAGAAAAATGAATTGCATGAAATCCAATTCACCGCAGTGACCGATATTTTGAGATGGTGCACATCTGTAAAACTGCAAGGTTATAGCTGAAAAACTGTGTGTGTGTTCAGATGCGTGTGAAGATTGAGAAGAATCCTGAGCTGGGGTTCAGCATATCAGGAGGAGTGGGTGGCCGGGGAAACCCCTTCCGTCCTGATGATAATGTAAGTGTGTCTCACTTTTATTATTAAATGAAACTGAATGAAAGCCAGACAATATCAGCACTCACTGATGAGTTACACCCACCTTGTGTCTACACTCAGTGTCTATTTTATAAGAAAATTAGAAAACTTTACTGATCCCACAGGAAATTCCTTATGGTACAACTCCACAGACACAAGAACAACATGAATATAAAGTCTGAAATAAAAGTCAAACAAATCTTCAGGAATACTAAAAACTACTCTGTACTAAATACACTATACTGTATACACAAAATGCTAGATTCAGTAAGATGGACATAAATACTTAGATATTGTTATTGATCATTAGTACGTAAGTAATATTGACAAGATTATTGCACTTGATATGTATTATTATTTTTATTATTATTATTATTATTTGACCCTGTCTGTTTATTTTTTTGCTTCATTTATTACCCCGATCATAATTAAGACCCCCACAAAACCACCACTGCGCAGTTAATTGAGTGGTGGATCCCAGTGTTTTTAAATATTGAGCTCGTATGTTCTTACCTTGTTTGTTCACTTTAACATAACATTGCAAGCCAAATGTCTTCTGTTGGCACACAAATGATGTTAGTCATTCTCTAGTCCTTAATCAAGTGGGTAGTTACTGACCCCAGAACACTGTTTGCTGGAGTTTTCTCAGCCAGCTGAGTGTTTTGATCTATCTTAGGTAGTACACACACAAACACACACTCACCTAAATTGTTACCTGACTCAGCTTTCCACTTTTGCACTGTACACATTACACTTTTATAAAGCACATGCAGCTACATGCAACAATGTTCCATTTGTTCTTGAATACGGTCTCAGAGTTTTCTGCATTTTCATAGTGTCTGTATATTTATAGTGAACCGATGCTGATCAATTGCACTTCTTAAGCACACAGTTACTTTAGAGTGTTCTGCTTGTTCTCCTCTTGACTGCGGATGTCATATTCACACAGCTTCCAAATGCGAAAAGTTACCCATTGTACTAAATTGCTCACTATCTTAGTTTAGTGTCCATAGCTAAAATCTATTTTATTTATAAATGTGTATTCTGGAGCCATGCTGTCTTATCTGACTGTTTAAACGTATCCATCTGATCTGACTTACTTTGGCTTTGATTTGACTACAGTGTGTTCTTGTAAGCTACCAAGTGTTGTGTGGTCAGTGGATCAGACTTGAAACTGGTGAATATCAGGGAACTATCATCAACAAAGAGCATATCAGCTAAAACACATCAATGCATGTTTTTGGTTGGTTGTTGGCAAATTGACATGATTGTAATCTGTTTGTTTACTTCTGTACTTTAAGCCCCCGTTGGAGATGTATATGTGTAATCTAGTTATTTATTCACCATTAATTTCCCAATTTTGTAAGGATTAATGAGTTATTCTGTTTCGTTAGGGCATTTTTGTGACGAGAGTTCAACCAGAGGGACCTGCTTCGAAGCTTCTGCAGCCTGGAGACAAGATTATCCAGGTACTTTCTTTAAGACCTTTTACTAGTTTAATCTACAGGAGTTCCTCGAGTTACGCCACAGATCAGTTCCTTCAACAATAATGTAACCTGAATTTTGGTGCAAGTTGAAACACACCCTGGCCTAAGTCGCTTACTGCTTCTAGCACAGTTGTAAATTCATAAAAACACCGATAAGTCACGTCACTATGTTCTCTTCCGCTGCGTGCAACTAAAAGTAAACGCTTACGGTGGGAGTAGAAGTGAGTGCTGTAAACTCGAAACAACGTATGTTGAGACTGTTGTAACTCAAGGACCCCCTGTACTTTATCAGTATAAATGCTCTACTAATTCCATCCTCATTGCAGGCAAATGGGTACAACTTTGTTAACATCGATCATGGGAACGCTGTGTCCCTGCTGAAGACCTTCCCCAACACCGTGGACCTGATCATCATCAGAGACATGGCACCGTAGAGATTCCGCGGAACACACGATTGTCTGAATGTTCACTCCATTATTTTTGTACACGGAGGAGCCAGATTGGTGTACAGTTGATTTGAACTGCTTTTCATAGAAGGACCTTAGAACATTTGGTGAAAACAGGGCAAAACCACTTGTGGCAAGTGGACATAGGACAATGTCTGGGAGAATGTGGGTTTTAAGCAACCACAACAAACAGAGCCTTCACTGTGGGACAGCCTGTTGGTTTTGGACCAACATGGACAAGAAAACTGTTTTGTCCAACCTTTTTTTTCCTTTTTTTTCTCCACCAGACTTCACCATAGTTGAACATTAACTGTAGCTCACCACTAGGGGGCAGGGCTCCCTGTCTGCTGACATCAGAATGCCTTTTATTTTTATTTTTATTTTTAAATCATGGTTGACTTTTTTTCATATTTAAGAGCTTTTAAAAAAACCACTCCACTGACCTGTGTGGGATTATTTTTTTCAACTGGAGATCAATGCTACGTGCTTGGTGCGGATTTTTGAATGTAGAACTGGTGTGCGTTTTAGCCTGGGTGGTGGATTCAGTGTCTCAGGCACAGCCCCTGAGGT
Source organism: Brachypetersius gabonensis (assembly GCA_037577145.1). NCBI lineage: Eukaryota > Metazoa > Chordata > Actinopteri > Characiformes > Alestidae > Brachypetersius > Brachypetersius gabonensis. The sequence goes on from JBBJLR010000037.1 coordinate 1,870,510, forward strand.
CTTGGCAGACGCTGCTTGCCATTTTAGTCCTCCCAACTTCAACCGAACTTCAACCTTTAGCCTCAGTCTCTCCTGTATGTACCCTTAGCTTAATTTGGAAACAACCCCCGCCCCCCTTTAAATACACACATACACACCTCATTCCCCACAGCGAAAGTGACCCAACTGCCTGACCCTGTAGTGAAACCTCCTCCACCTGAGACATTAACCAAGGCGCTGTGTCTGTTGGGACATGCTGGAGAGCCCTCTGTATGTTTGACATGGACTGGACTATGGCAAGGAACTTCCACGAGGGTTTTGGGAAGAGGCTGCAGGGCTTACGACTGGCCTTGCATGGACACACAAGGCAGTGTGACCGCTAGGTTAACCAAAGCTTGTGACGAAACTGGAGCTGGGTGGTGGGGTATTGCTAGGACAGACGGGGCCTGATTGCTGTTTAGGGGTCTTTTTGCCCCATTGGGCCTGGTTTACCCTGGTTTCTCCTTTTGCCACTATTCACAAATTGTCTTTGTTCCATAGAGCTCCTGAACTCCCAAGTGCTGTAAAGCAGGAGGAATCTGATCCCTGATCAGCACTCTGAAGATATTTTGTAGATAAACTGGCCCAAAAAAGGCTTCCTCAGAACCTCCCTCAAAACTGACTTTTGGAAAGGCTTTCTCACCTGGACTTAAAATGGTTTGCCTTCCCAAGTTCTGCTGAGCATAACGCAGAGCTTTCCTCCATTCAGCTTTCTACACAGGCAGGGAGAAGGACTTCTCAAGTGCCAACACACCCTGAGTTGTCCAAAACAGGGGGAAAGTTCACAGCTTGGCCCAGAGCAATACTCACTGATCCACACAGCATTTTCAGTGGCCCCGAGGGGCTCACAGTGGCTGCGAGAGCAATAGCAGAGCAATTATTTTTCCAGGAGCTGTCAGATTGCATTGTTTTGTTTGTTTTTTGGGGGGGGTTAAGGGTTAGAAGAGGAAACCCTTTTAGTACTCCTTGGTAGAGCATTTTATATCGTAAACCTTTTAGAAAAGAAAACATAGGAAATGGCATTTTGAATATTTTACAGAGATGTATAAAAGTGTGCATATGGTAAGGCTAAATGCCCTGTACTCACTGCATCACACACACACACACACACACACACACACACACACACCCCAGCGATTGCATCGGTTCCACAGAATTCCCTGCCGAGTTGACATTATTAACTGTCTCCCATGTGAGTGGATTTAAATGCTAAACCTTCATCAGTGGCAAAATGATTAGATGGGCTGCAAAGACAGTCAGTATTACTGTATGAACCATTTGACAAAACTATCCTGTTAAAAGGCTTTTTGTACACAGATCTGTATGTACACACACAAAAAAAGAATGACCAACTGTTGATTGTTGTACTGTGTGAATTACTTGCATGAAATCACTCCCTAGATTTTTTTTTTCTTTTTTTTTTTTGCGTTGTAATCATTGTTCTAATGATCATTATGAATTTTAAGTGATCAGATTCACCTACGAGACAAGCCCATCAGTGTATTGAAATTTTATATTTGTAGAAAGGCCGCACTGATGCTTTGTCTGAGATTACATGTACTAAAATGAAAAGAAGATTGATTTAGTGTTGATATTTTAATTAAGAATCACTCTACTGTCTTTCTTTGCACACTATTGAAAACGGCACTGGCACAAAACAAAAGATCTGATGTCCATTAGGCAGTTTAAACCAAGTAACGGTTTCTCAACATAGCTTTAATGTTAGTTTCAGACTTTGACTCGCAAATGTTTTTAACACAATGGGTTCCATATTAGAGTATGTCTTACCCAACTTTGGAAGAAATGAATGATTTTGTTGACACAATGTATAGTATTTAGCGAGCACTGTTTTCCTATTTTCGCATCAATCAGTCGAATGAAGACCCTTTGATCAATGCACCTTTAAAAAAAAAAAAAAAAAGGTGGGGGGTGATGAGATCAGGATTTAAAAGCTGATTATCGCCATATCAAAAAACAACTGTTCTCTTTGGATTCTCCCACGTTTGTCTATTTATTTAGCAAACCTTTCTTTGACTTTTTGAGATAACTAATCAAAATGTACATACTTTTTAAACAATTTTGAGTTAACCATGGCATTAGTGACCTTAGTTTATAACAAAAAACCAGCAATAAATTGTATCACAGCAACCCTTTTAATGTAAAGCTATTTGAAAGGTTTCTCTGGAAGCAGCTACAAATAAGATGATTGGTATGCATTTATTCTACATTCCAGATTTTGTATATAATTTTAGCTTCCATGGTATCCTGTGGAAAAAAAATAAACTAATGGTCTTTGAAAAAAGTCTGTCTTTCTTTCTTCCTTTTTCCCCCCATCCTAAAGACTGTGTCTGAGAATTTTTGGAATTGATCATTAAAGGGCCCCCTTTTCTTGTTCTTTATGTAAAAAGGCATTCGTTTTTCATGTTCCAACTTTTTCTTTATCCTTTAGATTTAAACAGGCTGTTTTTGTTACTGTACCTTTAAGACTGATTTATATAAATAGCCTTCGTTCCAATTGACTAGTGTTTATTAGGTTACTCCAAAAGTAGAGGGAACTAAAACACTATAACAATATTGTGAATAGCCAGGGACCAATAGTTATAGGCTATAAGAGAATATATATGAAGTTTATATATGGAGTTTTTGCGACATCATAAGAAAATCTAATTCAAAACAAGCTGTTTTTGCAGCCGAGTTTCAATATATGGATCAGAGAGTGAACAGTACATTTTGAAACTAACAATATTTACAGAATGCACCAAGCTTTTATTTTTTTATAGGACAGTGATATTGAGACTTTAATGAGGCATATATAACTGTTTATAGTGGTAGATGTTGCAATGTACCATGGTAGTAAGAGAAGGATCCCTGCGGCCTGGCAAGGTGCCAGAGAGTATGACGTCCTCTTCTCATCGTGCAATTCGTCCGTGTGATTCCTGGTTAGCCAGTAGCGCGGGCCTAAAAACTGAACCAGGCTTTGGAAGGACAAGATAGCAAACATGTGTCTGTTTGTCATTGTGGAAGTAAAACCGCTGCTGACCTATAAATGTAATCTCAAGCCTATTATAATGTTACAAATATACAGTTCTATCCGACTGAAGGTTGTTCTGGAGTTAAATGTACAAGATTTACAAAACAAGGAACATCCATTATCTCTTAGTCAACCCACAATAGTCAAAAGAATGAGAAAAGGGGGTGGCTGTTAACATGTAAACATTGGCAGTTAATTGCTGTTTTTAGTATTCCGTTCCAAATGGACCTGTAAACCAGAAAAAAAGTCATGAAACCTACAATGTCGTCTCCATTGATGTCCATGTAACCAGTATGAGTGTGAGAAACCGTCTAAGAAGTCCAATTTGGCCACCACTGGCCATGCCATGCATTACTGTTTGTTTCTCCGTTTGTGACAGAGCGAAAGACATGTAGAGAACTAGAAACCATTCCACTCAGGTGTTTTCTAGTAATCCATTTGATAAGAGGCCACATGCTGTTTGTGGTTGAAACTTGCGTTGCTAGGCTGGATATAAAACAGGAGCAGGCTGGTAGAGTGGCTCTCTCACATGTAGTGTGTGGACAGCATGTCTCATATCAAGTTCTTCCTCTATATTTAACCCAGGGGGAAACACAACAGCGGAGCTTCAAAACAACCTCATTCAGCCAGCAGTCGCTGTAAAATGAAAGGGCACCGAAATTATGCTAGATCACTGTTTGGATGCAAACATGTTTTCAGTTTGGTCATTTGAGAAGGCAAACATAATTCCTTTCAGCCTTTATTTCAGCTTGAGAGACTTTATAGTACAGATACTTTTGTTCAGGTCTAATGCTGGGTGATACGTGAGTGCACATATATATACATACAGAGAGAGACTGGGTAAAGGTATGCAGCCTATGCTTGCTCTTATTCCAGTTTTCCAGTTTCTCTTCTTTACCCCTTATATTCAAACAGCCAGTTTTGTCCCTGTGTCTTTACGAATGTTACATGTAAACGACCTCCGTTGCAACTGGCTGTTCTGTTTGGAGCCCTATTGAAAAACATAAAGGGAACTGAAACACTAACAGAAGTGTGAATGGGCAGGGAGACATTGGTGCAGACTAGAACAGGATGTGTGTAATTTAGTTTTTGTGACCTCACCTTGCTGGGGTTGATGTCCAAATGATTATTATATAAAAATGTAAAGATATTTTTAAAAATGTGACTACATTTTATTTTTTATTCTAAAAAATCAACATAAAAAAGATAATTAGGTTTTTAGCAATACGGGACCTTATCCTTATACAAGCATGTATTACTATACTTGTAGTGGGAGATGTCAAAAAGGACTTTTTTTATTTTTTAAAGGATAGTTAGGTTTTTAATTATATTGGACACTTTAACAAAATGTGTTTAACTATACTTTCCAAATTTCCAAATCAGGCCACTGTGTAATATAGACAACCCTGGATGGTCAAAGCCAGTGTTTGAGTTCCAGGGGAACTCATGAAGGGAGCAGGCCTCATGTTGAAAACAGTGAATTCTGAGAGAGCCTGAACTACTCCTGGAAACAGGAAGAGGAACCCAGACACAGGACAAGTGGGTAGACTCGTTAACAGTTTAAGGACGTGGACATTTCCCAGTTATTGTGAAGGAATATCTCATTTACAGTGTGGGGTGACAGAAGTGAGGTATGGCTATTTTTATGCTAAAGACTATAATAATGGCACCAAAGAACACATTCAGGTCCAACAGTTTTAGCATGAGGAGATAAAAGTGCCATATACTTCACACAGGCCTAATCATATTGTAGAATTTTCTCCCATTTTACTGTTATTTACAATCAAAATAAGAACGTCCACTAGTGTGACTGACAAAATAGCTGTCCTGTGTGACCCCCAAATAAAAGTCACATTTATAATACAAATTTGAAATGGTTTTTTTTCCTTCTCGTTTGTATGTTTTTTCATGCTTAGACAAAATAAGAGACATATGGCCAAGTTTTTTGTACATAATTAAGCTGTCAGGACTGTGTTCATATTTATTCTGGAACAAAAATGGCTGTGTTTGCTCTGCCGGGTTTTGATCAACAAGGGTTTGAGTTGTCTGAGTAAATCAACGTTTCCCCGAGAGAGCACCAGCTGTTCCAGGGTCAAATGACCTTGTGATGGCATTTGTGGAGGACTGGACATGTGTGGAGCCCAAATTACTGAACTCAAAGTGAACTATCTCAAACATCGACATACAAAACCTCAACTCAAGGGGAGGTCGCCGGGTTGCACAACCTGCTGTATTTTTTTTAAACAATATCTTTATTACCTTTGAAATATTACAAAAAGTAAAAAAAAATAAAAAGTATAATAACAATATATATAATAAACAATACAAATACATCACTCATACATCAGCCTCTACACTGGTGACCTGCAGTTTTACACTTTCAAACAACAGGCTCTTCTTCGGATAGTCCATGTCTGGTCCCCATATGCATTCAAATGTTTCTTGTTGAGCCTTTATAACATAAGCCATTTGTTTCTCACTGTAAGGCTTTACAGGATTTGTTTAAAAGTAACATGGTCACGTATGAACACAGCACAGCACACAAAATATGAACATTCTTTCTCTGCATTTAGCCCATTCACCAAGTGAAGCAGTGGGCAGCCAGGAACACTTGCTCAAGGGTATCTCAGTGGTGCCACTAGCAATCCTGAGATTTGAACCCACAACCTTGTGTTCACAGGGGCAATTTCCTAACCACCAGACCATGACAGTGTATAATTGAGCTGTTTTGTAGCGGTGTAGTAGAAGCTGTCCCTGAATTGTCTAGTGTGGAGAGTCCTGAGGCATTTAGCAAACAGGTCCATTAGTGCCTGTTTATTTTTTTCTGGGCGTGAAGAAAGAAGAAAAACTGAAGGATCCATTGGACTCAATTTAGAGATAATTCTTCCCATTAGCTCCTGCAAGTATCTGGTATATTTTTGTTAAATGTAGGCAATTTCTATGGTGTTGCATATGTTCCCATTAACCATTTATACTGCAGTGATTTGAAACTTTTTATTGGTTTTATTGTTTATAACTTAAGGCATTTATTGCTTGCTTATTTACCTTTGAACGGGCTGTTTTCCAATCCTCCTGTTGGTATTTTTAATGTACTAATTAAACGTGGCTGTGTTTTTCCTAATTTAACTAAAGAAAATCGCTTTTGGACTTTTTTCCCAAAGCTGCAATTTCCTTGCAAAACGCCTCGTAAGCCCAGAGTTTTTGTTGTTGTTGTAGTTTATATATTTAAAAGTAAATGAGATATATAGAGAAGTATAGATACATACATACATACATACACATATAGTGGGACTTACATATTATCGTATATTATACATTTTATACATGCTTTCTATAAATACAGCTGTTTATAAGTGTTACTTCCACTTTCGTTTCAAATAAAAGTAGAGGATTGGGGGAAGGGCAAAAACAATAAATTATAACAGTAGGGGAATGAGGAAAGTCCGAAAATCAGTGAAAAATAAAAGTTGAAGATGGGGAAAGGGGAAAAACAAGCTGAGGCAGTTTTTGTACAGTAGGCTTATCCCCGCCTCTAAACGGTTCGCTAGCCAATCAGAGAGCCAACGTCCGCCACGAACCGCCCGTCTCTAAAGAAAGCAACAAACAGGCAGAGACGGGAAACAGACGGGCTGAAGCGGAGCGAGGAAAACAGGACCTCACACAGGAGGACGAAAAAAAGGAGGTCAAGGGTGGATTTCTCGGTTTAATTCACACGGGGACGACTTTCCTTAGCAGTCCAGCATTGTTTTAATATAAAGGTGAGTAAAGCCTGTCATTATTTCCAACTGTTTCACTTTCTCACTGAACGTGGCGAGGTGAGGGAATGGGGGCAGAATGACTTACTTCCAACAAAATTCGGTTGTTTTTTCGTGTTGACCTATCTTAAGTTACCCTTAGAGGCCCTACAACAAAAGAATACCGTGTTCCTGCGTTAAAAAGAGCCATATATCGCTTTAGTTCCTCATTGAAGTTGGCTGGACCATATATGGGCAGCTAAGCTAATGCGGACTGCAGTGCTGACTGGTGTGACCGCGATGTTTTTGTTATTTAAGCGAGAAATATATCAAATATTTACATTTTATGAACGCCAACTAATCGAAGAAGCGAAGAATTGCTTTTTAATATTGCCCTGACTTTGTCCAGAGGAGAATTTGCCTGCTAAGCTGTCTGCTGGAGTGAGCCTAGAGAAAAAGGCTTAGTCTCCCTACTTGGAAATGGCTTTAAGCGACTAATTTGGGTTCTGTGTTTAAAATGTTTTTCTTAACAAGGTTTAATGTCGAAAAAAGGAGCAAAAGTGCATAAATGTGTCGAAACATTAGGGTAGATGACCGTTATTAAACAGACAGCGTTAGCCTGCTGGCTAACGTGGCTACCGTTAGTTGGGAAGAAAACAAAAATGTCCCAAAATCTTTCCTACACGAACCTCGTTTGTAACCTTGAAAAATATCGGTATAATCTCTGTTTATTGAATTTAGGCCTCTCCTTTCTTATCAGATATCATTTTACCCCAAAAAACAAACAGGAAAAGAGTGTGTGCGAACAAAGAAAAGACAAAAGCAGCCCCTCTATGCTCGCCATCTGTCCAGACCCACTCAACAATACTTTCCTCCACACGAAAAATAACTGAAAATATTCGTTTTATATTCTTCTCGTGTGTTTGTACGAGTGTGCTCGTGTTTTGTTTGTGTTTTAACCTCTCTGAAGCCATGTAAAAGCCTCAGTTAGCTGATTTATTCGCTAGCCTGACTGGGGTTAGCATGACTCAGTGGATTTAAAGGCTCGCCGAGGCCTCCTGTTTCTGATCCTCCAGCCTGGCCAGAATCAGATCTGCTGAGCAAATTACGACAGATCTGCTCCAGCTCCACCACAAATGTGGTGAACATGTTGCAATCCTTCAGATTATTGTTGGTGGTAAACCCAGACACATGATGGCTAGGGCGCACAACCAGCCTGCTCTGATGTTCTTGCAGCCTCAATGTTTTCTAGACTTCGGTGTTCAAATTAATTTGATCACAAACCTGAATCTGCTTCCATAGTAGCTACTCTAATCAGCTGGTGTTTTTTTTTTTTTTGTCCTGATCCACTAACTCCAATGGTAGATGTTAGAACCAAGTGGGAATATAAACATTTTTATGCATGCTTACTTTTAAGCAGACTTTTAAAGAAACATATTCACTGATTAAATGTGATTTCAAATGCCAACAACTGATTCAAGATCCAGTATTTTGTGGGGTGTTATTTGGGGAGCTCTGTTTATACAGTTCAACAAAGGCTGTGTAAACTATGTAAATTAATACCATTAGGTTGTTTGGAAAAGTATTTATTTGTTTAAAAAAAAACACAATAGTGTGTCCCTGTGCTAAAAAAACGACTTCAAACAGTTCTGAGCAGTGGTAAGTGATGGTGTAATAGATTCACACAGATTCTATTGGTATATCAGCGATCGTTCTAAAAAACATTTCAGTTTTGTTTCCAATAGTTGGATATTGTACTGAAATTGTTACCAGCAGGCAGTTAATCTTTTAGCTTGTGAACAGTGGTGGAACACAAGGGTCTTATTTGCAGAGCGTAAGACCGACAGTCCAGTGTTTGGGCACACCAGGCCCCACAGACGTGCACTGAAGACGTTGCCATTTTTGGCTCCTTCCAAATAAACAGCAGTGGGTGTCCCGCACTGTGCTGATAAGGAGGAGGGGGATGAAAAGCTTTATACATGCACACCCCCGCCACATATATCACTCTCACATACGCACACACAACAGACTCCTGTGATGTAATCGAGTCACGATAAAGCAGCCAGTCCTATAAATAGCAGCAGCCGAGGCCCGGTGCTGTTGGCGAGGTTGTGTGAGGATCAGCTTGTCACATTGCGCCCTTGTGACAGGCGAAAGCTAATAGGACTCCTCCATGTGAGTGTGTGTGTTGCAGCGAGGAGCTCTGCAGTCAGCAGGCTTACACGTGATGGAGCTTTCCTTCTCCAACTGGCCTTTCGGGGGAAAACCTGTGACGCTGCTTTCAAGAAAATGCGTTGGAGGAGAGCAGCATTTCTTTTCTTGGCCTATGTGTTGCTCAGGGGTGGTTTTAGCCCACACTGCAAGACACATTACTAACCTTTGCTGCTTTTTTGAGTACATGTGTTAAAAATACTGTTTTAAGCCTGGGTTGCAAGTCATACTGTTTGTCAGTTAATCTGTTCCCGCTGAACAGAATGTTCCAAACTCAGCAGCCAACTGTTCTCACCTTTTTGTATCTTTGCTATGAGACAAGATGTGTAAAACGCTGAGACTAGTTTTGGCCCATTGTTGATTTAATAATCATTGTCAAAGAACTGTTTGTTATTGCTCTCACTGGTAAAACTTGTTCCCAGGTATCGGATGTAATCTTGAGTATAGAGCCATTCATGTCATACAGTGCAGTGAGGGGTAACGCAGCAATACTTGTTCCTATTGGTTTAAAGTAATGGATGTTTTTAAGCTACTTTTGATAAATGTTTTTCATATTAAGTCTTTTTATTCCCTGTCAAATTTTAATGTTATTGTTAAAGCCTTTTATTAGCAAAAGATTGAATTCAGTGGCTATGATAAATCTCACTTTTTGACCGTATGTTTTAATCAGTGTGGGGACATAGGTCAGATGGCCATCTATGGGTTGATCATAGCCCAAATATTCAGCTCTGTTGCTCTGTGTAAAACATGCTTGAAAGTTGGAAAATTACCTTGCCATCAAAAACTCTGTGACCTGTGTGGAGTGAATGATGTGATCTGGTGCCAAGCACATGGCAGAGCAAATGCCAGGAAGACAGATTACGCGCCTGACCCTTTTAGATTCAGAATAATCTGTCTCTGTTGTGGCCTGTGCTAGTTACCTAACCTATGTGGCTGGTTCTTGTAGAGACATTTACAGGATATATATAATTTATTTTTATTTATTAATTATTTTTTTAATAGGATTGGATCTTTCATTCTGTAAAAATCTTAACAATGCCCTCCTTTACTGTTTGTTCACAGATTTAGAAATGGCCCAGGAGACCAACCAAAGCCCCGTGCCCATGCTCTGCACCACTGGCTGTGGTTTCTATGGTAACCCTAGGACCAATGGCATGTGCTCGGTTTGTTATAAGGAGCACCTAACAAGACAGAACAATGGAGGTCCTCTTAGCGCTATGGGTAAGAAATGCTTGTCCATTCCAGATTTCTGGGCCTCTCTTGTGCTGGCTGAGGAACATCTTGTCTGACTTTTGATTTGCTTGAAGTGATCCATCTTGTTGTTGATCTGGGTTAGGATGGCTGCAGAGGCATATTTATTTAATGATCCATATGGTATGTTAACTTTGCTTTTCAGGTTCAAGCAGTGTAACAAGTAGTCCTACCTCAGAGGCCTCGGCGATCCAGATCATCGAGGCCAGCCTAAACAATTCTAGTGAAACCGAGTCGCCCTGTGTGGCCGCAGCAGCACTTCCTGTTACACAGCAGATGACGGAGATGAGCATTTCTTGTGAAGAGGAAACTGCGTCGCCTAAAGTAGAAATTCCTGAACCTGGTCAGTAAGATTTTTTTTTTTTTTAAAAGGGTACAATAAAGATAGTGATTCAGGATATGGTCCTCATAGTAATTGTGCTCCTTATTTAGTTGTTCTTTAGATCTAGTACTACTCTTAAGTTGTTTTCCATAACTTGTAAGTTACCTTAAATTGTGATGATGCTTTTAATGCTTTTTTTCATGATGATTTTTGTAGTCAGATATTAAATGTTTGTCTTGTTTCTTTTGTCTCTTCAGTTGTAACTCAGCCAACAGCGTCTGCTTCTTCAGCCAGTACAACGGTCAGCGAGCAGGCTAAAGTTCCAGAAGCCCCAAAACCGAAGAAAAACCGATGCTTTATGTGCCGCAAGAAAGTTGGCCTTACAGGTGAGAACAGACTGCATGTTCCACTCATAAACTTGCATAAGTGAAGCAGGGTATTAAATCTAATTACATGCTTTGACATTTTCGCCAGGGTTCGACTGCCGCTGTGGAAACCTATTTTGTGGAATTCATCGTTATTCTGATAAGCACAACTGTCCCTACGAT
>JBBJLR010000037.1:1883550-1916343 GCA_037577145.1 Brachypetersius gabonensis
GCACATATAATCTTGTTACCCAACATTACTGCGAAATTGTATCATGTAAATAAAATTATGTACAGAGATATAGTGAAGGTGTTTTCCTGTGGTATTGTCATGGGCTGAGTCTTTCATTTATGAAATAAATGGGAGTGATTTAGGCCTAAAACTCAAAGCATTGAAATGAAAAATGTAAGACTCAATGTTTGTAAACACTAACATCAAAAGCTGGCATCCCACGCCACACTTGTAGTAAAAGAGGCTTTATCCAGTGCTAACCTTATGCTTCACATGCTGGTCTTCCTGAGGTTAAACATTTAAGTCTCACTGTAACATTAGAATTTCAGTTCATAAGCCAGTATTCTAGCAACAACTGCTCATTGTTAAACCAGAGTCTTAGTAGTTGTGGAAGCCAGCCTGAGGCTAATTGCTCCATGGGAGAGAAGGTTAGGAGTCTGGCCTCAGCACTGGTGACTCGACATTGTTTCCTCATTTGTGTATTTAAAGAGCAGAGTCAGCAGGAGACCAGTGAGTCAGAATTTAATCTAGTGATTCCAGGTGTTGAGTAGAAAGGCTTCCAAAACAAGAGATTTATTTTTACCCAAGTCTAAAATCAGGTTAGATCTCTTTAGCCCAGTCAGACATCAGGATAGATCTCGTCCCAAGTCAAAACCAAATGTTAGATTCTGTCTTTTCAGGGCTGTGTTGAATTAGCATTTAGCATTCTCAGTTTATACCAATTTTTTTTTTTTTACCTCTTTTGTAATTACACACATGCATTTGCCAGCTTCTGCTATAAAACAGGAACAGAGTTTGTAATTGGGATTGGGACTGGAACAAGGCTGTCTGACTTGTTGCATGGACTGTGGGATGAGGAATAAGGCAGGTGATTTTTGCCCCATCACTTCTCTGTGAGCATTTGAGTCACTAAAATAAGACCGGCTGGTCACTCTTTGGAAAAACAAGCCTCTTACAGAAGATGGAAGAACCGATTACGCCTCTGTTTGTCCAGGCAATAAAAGCAAAGAAACAAGCATAAAAAGTTTGTTGTAAAACTTTACCAGGATGACATTTATTCCCAGTAAATAAGAGTTTTCTATATTTCTGAATTTGTATATTTTCTGAATATATGATTGACAAAACATTAAAATGCAAACCAGAAAACACCAGAATGGAAATAGACTTGTCCCCTTTTAAAATATTTATTAACTGCCCAACAATTATTTTGAGACAATGTATGAAATCCCCAACCATTACAAATGTACAAATAAAATTATAAATGTAAATTATAAATAAAGGGCTAACTCAGACCAAACATAAGTCAAACTAAGAGAAGAAAAGAAAGCACTTGGTGTGGTATTGTGATAGTAATGGTAGCAGAAATTTAGTGCATAGTTGAAATGTTCACCAGAGCAGTGTGTTTATTGGTTGGTCCTCCGTTTCACTCGCCTGATAAAGGCCTCGTCATTCCATTTATTTGGTGGGAGAATGTGGGGGCCATTATGGACACAAAGGACAGTCATCTCATCCGCATATGTTAAATTCTGTAGAAGCTGCATACGCAGATAAGCAATTATATTTTAAATATATAATATATACACACAAATATAATTTAAATTAAGGAAAGAAATTTAAAGCTAAGCCAAAGTAAGAATTTATATTAAGGAGAAATTCTGAAAGGCTAAACCAAAGAATGAATAAGCGTATTCCCACTAAACAAAACTACACAGATATAATAGCCTACCTTAGGTGTGATGAAGAAGTACTGTGACGTGGTTCCTCTGCAGGCCGTCTTCACCACAATGTCAAACACTCTCCTCTCGTTCACCGGATCCATACCCTGAAGTTATGTTGCCCAAAAATCCAAAAAGATGAATGCACATATGCAAACATGTTATTTCCTCCTATAATACTGCATTCTAAAGGTTTTGTAAATCATGTTGCTGTTTTGATTAAAACAAGACTTTAGTGAAGATTTTCAGTATTAAAATCAGAATTTTTACAAGATTTAAAATTCTGTGTTATGAAATTCAATAATTCCTTTTAATTATTTCTGTTACAAAGCTAATACGCAAAATATGTAGTTCTTAAAATGAAGTTATGTGCAGGACCATATTTTAAAATGCGTGTGAAAATAATTTGATGAATTTTATAAAAAAAAAAAAAAAAAAAGATTACTGAAAACAGAAAATTACCTGATTGACCTCATCAACAACTCTGAAGGGGCAGCGATTGAGTTCCTGCAGGGCCATGAGGTAGAGCATGGTGGACACACTGCGTTCTCCGCCGCTCTGATGGTGTGGGGTCAGTTCATGCAGCTGTGTGCTGCTGCGGAACTTCACTCGGATCCGGATCCCATACTTATCGTACTCCTCCTGACAAGCAATCCCAGGAGTCATTTTAATAAAAAGCTCACTTTTTATTACGCTCTTTATGGAAGTAAAAGATTTAAAGTATTGCTGAGCTAAAAAAAAAAATAAAAATTTATTTTTAAAATCCTGCCATTCTCCAACAAATAATTTAATATAGCAATTAGCTTTAGCCAATCATTTTCCCAGGTAAAATATCATACTGTGTCAAAAACCACATGATCAAGTCTATGTGAGGTTACCTAACATGTATTGAAAAAAAGTGTTTATGATTTAGGCAAAACCTACTTAGTGGCTTCATTAGCCTCACCGCTCAAGTGACTTTGTGAGGGAAGAGTGCAGAATGTGTACATTTAGCCAAACTGTTAATTTAATTCATATTACATCATTCTTCAGTTTCGCTTTACAATGACAGCTCTACTTTTAACAACTGAGTGATCACCAGCAACCTGGACATTAGTTGCAGTTTGTTTGTTTCAGGAACAGAAATGTCTGACGTCATTTAAAGTTTGAGCCAGCAAGGCTGGATCTCTTACCCCTATCAGGACAAATCATCAGATAGTAGCTAACAGTGGGTCACTAACCTCTCACTGTGTGTGAGGGTGTGTGTTTACTGTGTGCTAGTGCATCTGCGTAGGCAGCAGTGAGAAGAAGAAAAAAAACAAAACAAAACTTTGCCTCATTTTCTGAGTGCAGGTCAACTTCCCCAGCACACTGCATGGAGCGAAAGAAATTACTAAATTTCTCATTAATCTGTTCCACCAAGGACTTCAAGGGATTCAACCAGCGCTCCTTTGCCTGTTTCACAAACACACACAAAATATTCATTAGTGTTACCCTGAGAGCTTCCACACAAGACAAAGTTCCTGGACTAGACCCATACCTCGGAGATGTTCTGCCTGTATTCGTTCAGATCATTTGTCTTTAGTTCCAGCTCTTTCTCCATATTCTTTATTTCTTTCTCTCGCTTGTTGTATTCCTCCACCACCTGGCAACATTACGGCAAACAAATAAACAAACAGACAAAACAACTTGGTGTCACTGTTTCTCATCTGTATGTATGGCAGTAAAATAATTCTGGAGTCAAATCAGCAATGCTATTCAAATCTGAACCAGCTCACTATTTTTTTTAAAGCCAAAATCAGTTGATTGGTTGTACCAAAGCTAAATTCTTGAATTGATTGTAATCACACAACCAGACTAAACTCTACCAGATACTGCTAAGAAGCTGCTGATATCATTGTGGCAATACAACATATAACATACAAATTGTACTGGCTGGCCAAGTGTATTTAGGGTAAGGTGAAAACTGTGCATGTTTGATTTTGGCCCATAAACCTGCTTCTGGAATTTAGTCATTAGGGGAATCAGGCATTAGCAGACTGTGAACATAAATTCCATGTAAAGTAACCCTTCTCTAGTAATGTGCGTGTAAGCATGTATCAGTGTGTTTGCACGTCTTACTGCTTCACTAAGTCCAGTGAAGCACTCTGCTCGAGCTCTCTCGTCATTCAACATAGCGTCAATCTCATCCAGTGTGTCTGGCAGCTCACTAAAAGCCTGCAAAGTCAAGATGAAGCAATGAATGTGTATAACATTTAACTGGTGAATCAATATATTAAAAAAAAATCAGTGTTAGTGAGGGAACTGATGTAGTTCTGACCGTGTGCAAAATCTCTGGTACTACAGTTTCTCCTGGCTTCATGTTGCAGATCTCACTAGCTCTCCTCATCAAGTTCTTACATGTCCCCAAAAGACTCGTTTTCCTGTGGTCCAGTTCAGTAAACATTTGCTGAAGTTGGTGAGGGAGGACACACACACATTGAAATGAAAAATAAATGAAACGCCCATCTTGTAATAAAGGTTTGTAAATTCCTGACAAATCCAAAATGTACACATAGCAATTGAAACCATAAAGTAAAACTAAAAAATGTTTTCGCTTGACTGAAAGTCCACACTTGCGGTTTGTGGTTTTGTTCAAGAGCACAATGTATTTTTGAATTGCAACAATGCAAGCATCCACCGTATAAGTTATGTATCTTTGCAGGACAGGCAGATGCTTTTGTTCTTGTGATGCACATGTTCCTCCCCAGAATTTTATAACAACATGGTAGAGAATCATATTTGCACTGAACTGTGGGAAACATACTTGTTTGCTCAATATATGATCATTACTTCTTCAGTGTGGTATATGAGGAGGGCTATGCTTAGTGTGGTCTCTGGAACTGCTTACACGTTTGAGAAGCGGACCACACTTTTGACACTTACGAGAAACACAAACAAGCACACAAGTACACTGCAAATGTGACCTTTGGGACAAGTGATTAGACCACAACATTGTAACCTCGAACCTCAGCTCTCCTGAGTTCAGCAGACCCCTCCCTGAGATCAGTCTCCAGCTTGGTTTTCTCTGCTGTTAGACCCGTGGACTCAAGAGCCAAGTAAACTTTGTCCATGCTCAGCCTGGTCCTTGACTACACACACACAAAAACACACAACAAATGAAATCAATGAAAAAACAATTGCAATCGAAGTTTGTATATATATAAAAAAAAAAAAAAAAGGAGCAGCAAAAAAAAGTCTTAGAGCAGCTTTATACGAACCATTGTGGAGTTCAGGATTTCCTCCACTATGGCCACCTTCTGGTCATTCACACCAGAGATTTTGGCCGTAGCCTCCTCCTCAGCTTCCTGCAGGTTTATTCCTCCCTGCTCCATCTGCCTCAAGCTGCAGGAGAAAAGAAAAGATGGGACTAAAGAGTGCCAAAAAGACATTTAAAAATCAACCAAAACAAAAAACACTTGTAATGTACATTCCATGGTATTTGACAATAATTTTGTCTTTATGTATGTGAGAGGATGCTCTGTATGGGTGGCGTACCTGTCCTGCTTAGTGCTGATTTTCTGCTCCAGCTGTCTCTTCTTGCCCTTTAGCTCAGATAGTTTCTTCTTTTCAGCACGGAGCTCGTTGTCACGACGATCCAATCTTGCCTGTTGCTCCTGAATGGCCTTCATGCGAGCGTCGACATTTTGAATTTGCCGCTGAGCCGTCTGTAAAAGTTAAATGGTCCCCTCACTTCAAAACCTCAAACGTTTTTTTTTTGTTTTTTTTTTACAATTAATCTTAACAGGCCTGAATTGAACTGAAAACCAAACCCCTCTTTACATGACCAGAGTGTGCTGGGGCAGTACAGTGGCTTCAGGTGTTTCTAATACACCTCATGCATTTTTCATTGCAAAGAAGAAAAAGCTTTTTTTGCAACATGAAGGGTAATATCTGGCTATATTTCATTAACCGCAGGTTTTGAGCAAAAGTTCGTTATGAATGGATGGGGATGAGAGTGAGAAAAAGCTTTACTGACACTCAGTTGTTCTTCTAGCTGCCGTCTCTCCTCTGCATCAATTGCCATGGTGAGGAACTGAGAGGGACGCAGGGCAGAGTTACTGGAGATGGTCTTGTTGGAATAAGCAGACTTCTTAACTGTATATTTCTCCTCCGCAGTGTAGATCATCCTCAGTTGAGATTCTTTTATCACCTGAAAGCAACACAAATACAGTGAAAAAATGACAATTTTATCTAAACGACTACTAATCTTGCATATTGATACAATTGTCACCAAAATTATACACAGAGAAGCACAAACACGTTGTGTAGTGGTTAGCAGTTTGGGCAAGACCCTTTTCTACTCCAGCATGACTGTGCCCCAGTGCACAAAGTAAGCTCAATAGATACATGGCTTGAGTGGCCCACACAGAGTCCTGACCTCAACCCCATCCAGCACTTTTGGGATGAACTGAAACAGAGGTTGCGAGCCAGGTCTTCCTGTCCAACAGTAGTGCCTGACCTCATAAGTGCTCTACAGAATTAATGGGCACAAATTACCCACAGAAACACCAAAATCATTTCAAGAAGAGTGGAAGCAGTAATAGCTCCAAAGAGGGGACCAACTTCATACTGCAGTCCATTACTTTTGTCCATATAGTGTATATTCATTAGCACTACCTGAGAATATCGGACTTTAATCTTCACAAAGATTGAAAAGTTCTTCCTGGCTAAAAAACTCATGTGCGGTCGAATGGCACAAGAGCATCAGAACTGGACCAACTGGACCATGGGAATTAAACATGGGTCTGATTAATAATGTTTTCTTTTACGTCACATAGATGCATGTGGGTCAGATTCATGTGTGTCGCTTGTCTGAAGATAATCTGGCAGAGGCAGTGTGAAACTGAGTAATGTTCTACTAGTGAACGTTATTTATGTGAACGTTATTTCGACACGTCCCATCTACCTTTGTTCACCATCCAATATTGTTCAGTCATTAACGTATTCACTAATTAAAGTGGACTCTTTGTCCTGGATGATGCACCTTACTACACTGCAAACAATGTTCAGGACTGGTTTGAATGTGTTGACTTCACATCACAAGATCTCAATCTGATCAGGGCTCTGTGAATTGTGCTGATCCATTACTAGGACTTAAAAGACCTTCAGAGGTCTTGTCGAATCTATGCCTAGATGGGTGAGAGCTGTTCTGACACCTCAAGGGGGACCTACATTATATTAGGCAGACTACTTTAATGTAATGGGTGATATGTATATGTTAGTAGTGCTATCATTATAGCCATTATAGTCAGAAAACATTTCATTAGCAAATACATGTACACAAAGCGTTCTAAATTCTAAAGTCAACACATCAGATCATTTTACCAGTTTACTTTGTGGTGTAATTACTGATCACCTGGAACGGTCAGTGAGTCTTTAATAGTAAAAGTATGTTCAAATGGAAATCAAACCATTTCTATCATGGTCTTGGTCCTTTCTGTCCCCACAGGTACATCATTGACTTTATATTGATGGCACAGGTAACTCATGACCTCTTCAGGAGCATCAAACAGCTCTCGTAAGTAGGAGAAAAACCCAAAGCGCCTGCAGGTAACAACACACATGAAATTATGAATACAGTATTTATGAACTCTTTCTGTACCACATTAATTACAAGGGGAAACCACAAACACCTTGAATGAATCTTAATTCCCTGAAACTGTCTGGTAACTCACAATGAAAAGCAAATCAAATTATTATTTCTCATGGCCTCTTATGTGCTATAATAAATAATGGGGGTCTCCATTTTAGATGTTAATAAAGTATAATTCTCAAAGAAATCCTTTAAAATAGATATTTTATTTACATTGACTGCATACATGTATGTTAAAACGTAAAAGTAATTTAATCAAAATATGGTCATTTGTCCATATCTTGCAGAGATATTGAAAGATATTCACAACAAACAACATTAAAAGACAAATCAAAAGAAAAACAAAAGTCGCTTACTTTAGAGACTCAATGGGTCTCGATGGAGGCCTATAAGCACAGGACTCTGCAGGTGCAATGACACTGTTAACTCTCAGCCTCTGGGAATCTCGTACCTAGATGGAACAGATGATTTAAACTGTTGGTTTAAAATCTTACAAAAAATGTTTCTACAAAAAAAAAAAAAAAAAAAAAATGTGGACTGTTCTACAGCTAGCCTTTGTGGCACCTCTGACATGAACTTTTCCATATCCTGCTGCTTCTGAAAGACGAAGGCTCTAAGGTCATTTACAGGGACGTGGCTCTCGATGTATTTTGCATGCTGTGGATCTCGTACATTGATCTGGAGAACAACAAAACTGGTTAGTAACAAACATATACATACATTATATAACATATATGCTTCAATATACACTCCAGGTGTGAGGGCATTAAAGCAGCTCTCACCACCAGCATCATGGGCTCATAGACATTTCCATCAAACAGATTCCGGTTTTTCCTCAACCATAGTAAGGCTGTATGGGTGTCACGGAAACGGCTGCGGAGTATTTCTTCCTTTCGGTTCATCATGTCTTCAAGGCTTCTCAAACGATTCTGCAAACCTTTAAGCCAACCAAAAAGAAAAGTTTTTATATCTGCTGCTGCACAGAAATGAAAGTGTTGGGGCAAAAAAATGCAAAGAAATGCTTCACCCTATTCAAATGCTAATCAATATTCATTGGTGAAAAATTCAGTAACTCATACGTCTTAGTTCTCCAGACGCCTCATCTTTATCTCTGTGCAGGTCCTGCCGCTCTCCATCCAGCCTGGCTTTCTCTTCCTGGATTCTTCGGAGCTCAGCATTAACTGCTTCAATCTTGGGTGTGACGTCCTCTTGGCTGCCCATGTTGTCCAGGTCCTTTTGAAGGTCCTGGATCATGCTCCGTGTGTTTGCAATTCGCTTCTGCCGATCCGCCTCCTCTGTCTGTTTTAAGCTTAGGGCCTGTTTAATGTCATCAATCTGAGGAACAATAAAATAATTTAAGAATCAGGAATCCAAATGCAGTGAAAACAATCAATCAAAGAATCAAACAATCAATGAAGACTGAAATGCAATTTAAAGCACCTTTACAATTAATAATAATAATTTAGAAAAAATGTAAATGAGACCAACATGATTGTTATTGTGCACCGAGATGGTTCTTTACCCCCAATGAGTCAAGTGTAAGAAGCCTTGCCATTTATCATTTAAGCTCTTTGATTCTATACATACTTTTATCAGTCAACATGCATAGCTCACAAAACAAAAACGAAATCTGTGGTGTACCTTCTATATAAGTATAAGAAAATGACTACTAAAGTATTCCTAATGACAGGAAACATGAAAACCCACCATACCTCTTTATGTTTCCGATCTAGCTGATCTTGCTTATTTTTACATCTCTGTGATGCCTCTCTGATTTTAGCGGTCTGCAAAAACAACCAAGGGGAGCATGAGTGCAAGAGTGTCAACATAAGCATACTACAGTGATTTGTCACAATGGACTGGGAACATCTTCCAGACCTTCTCCTTCATTTGACTCTCGATAGGCTGAAGCTTTTTGTCAACAGTCTGGATTTTTTTCACCAAGGGGGTTTGAGCTTCCTTTAGGGACTTTACAGTCTTTTTCATTTCGTCTCTCTGCTTCCTAACTTCTTCCAGCTCTTTACGTGCCGTCTCATACTCCTAAATAAAAGAAACATATACGGACATCAAGGTTAAAAATCGCAATGTATAAGGCATATATGTCACCACTATTCAAATCTTGTAACTTTTGCCTCTTACTGCCTTTACAGAAGGAACGTAATGGGGGATGGGGTCTGGGGTCAATCGTTTGTGGCATGCTGCAAATTAACTTTCATTTATTGCTTATTTGTATACTGTATAGTTGTACTTGCTCATGGCAAATAGCATTATTAGTGTTTGGCACTGAGATTAATCAGTTTCATGTCAAGTCTAAAGAAAGAGGGAAAGTAAGTCAGATGATTGAACCACACCAGAGTGTGCTCAGAGTTAAGAGGGGAGAGAGCAGCGGCAGAGAGAGAGCAGCGACAGAGAGAGAGCAGCGACAGAGAGAGAGCAGCAAGGGAGCAGGTGACATGGAGAGAGAAAGAGCAAATACTGATGGTTAAGACATCAGGATAATAATCACATCACAACAATCTAAAGTACAGATTCTTGTTGGCCTGCATACATGTGTACAAGTAGGCTTTCCAGGAACTACTGTTTGAACAATATTTCTTTCAATAAGTTAGACAACAAGCAAACAGGAGAGCTAACACAAGTAACAAAACAAGAAATATCATAAGCGCACAATAGACACTCACCACCCATGGCTTCTTCTTCTCCAGCATCTGGATTCTATCCAGGTGTCTCCTCCTCATATGGTACCGTTCCACATCCACTTTATTGCGCTCATTCCTCTGCTTGGCTTTCTCCAGAAAGTTGGTCTTCTCTTTGCACAAATTCTGTCAAGACAATAACTGAAGTTAAATCTCAGGACAAACTACCTGGATTTGTCTACAACATGAAACAAGACTGGTCTTTTATTCCACCAGCAACACATAATGTAGGTGAGACTTTTGACATTTTTATGGTTGATTTGCCTTTATTTTAGCATTGTAAAATTATGTAACACTTCTATGAACCATATTTAATATCCCTAACTTTTTGTTTTTAGACTTAACTCTTTAAGACTCCTACAAGCAACCTTAGGCAGCTAATTAGTCCATATTAGTCCTAACAACATCCCTTAAATGTAGGAATGAAAACCTATACAAATGTAGCTAAAAATATTCTAAAAGCCATTCTTCACTGTTAAGTCTTAAGTAGGCCTGTTGCAATTATCACACAATTAATCCTAATCACAAGTATGTTCCCAGTTTTTACAGAGTATAAAATGGGTTGCATTTTCATTAGCTAGGTTGTAGCAAATGCATGCAAAAAGAAAGCAGAAAAGGCACATTATACAAAAACAAGGAACTTAAGAAAAAAAAACCATTCTGATTGGTGCTAGAACACTAATTCAGAGGGCAGTCGTCTTTCTTTATTTGAGCTAAAGCTGTGTCAGTTACTAAGTTTTGACAACAAGAAATAGAGAAAATAAATCAATCAATTTGGCCACTTTAGACTATTACTTACTGTTAACACCCATTTATATGTAAAATAGTTATTAGGTAAACTTTAAGGATCATTACAGGCCTGCGTCCATTTGTCTTAGGATGAAATAATCACAAGAACATAAACTTACCTCCAGCTCTCTTTCTTTAGTGCGACAGTTCTTGAGCTCACAGTGAAAGTTGTACATTTCTGGTGGGCCAACAGACTTCTCGGTAGCCTCAAGGAGCTCAATTTTACTCATTTTAGCAAACTCACCAACCTTCTCCTGTTGAATAGAAGAAAACCTTTTAAATGTCTTGTAAAGTCATTAAGGGAAAACAAAAGAACCCACTAAACTGATCTATGCACAAATAGAAACACGTAATTGTTTCAGCTGTGTGGCACTGTGAGAAGTGTTTATTAAATAACATTCACTATTGAAATTTGATGCGTGTAGTGCTGGATTCCCAGACCCAGCTTATGTATGAGCCAAGAATGTGATTTACCACTGGTATTGAAAGTTAGTCTAGGCTTAACCCACATTTATCAAAACCAACCTGTATCTTAAGTTATACACTCACCTGAGGCAGGAACTGACAGAGATTTCCAACCTGAATCTGCAGCTCCTTTACAGCTTCTTCTACAGCCTTCTGACTTGAGTGTTTACCGTTCAACATCCATACGCTTTGATTATTTTCCACATGGATCTCCCTGTTGATAACCAGGTTTCCTTCCGCTCTGTATCTGTAGAAACAGTGGATGAATAAAAGCAGCTGTAGAGAATTTAGTTACAGTAAAAGCTTAAGTACAGAACTTACAAGAAGATACTTACAGTTCAATTTCCACCGAGCCTTTATTGCATCCTCTCTTGACATACAGACTGACCTGGCAAAACCCAAACAAAACCATTCATCTCATTTAATGCTGCATCAGTATGTACACTAACTAAGCAATACATGTAAATAGTATGAATGCAGTGTCACAAAGTAGGAGGTATTAATGTTCAGGACAGCAAATCTAAACTGTAAGCTATCAGCTAAAATATATAATGTGTCAATTGTCTTTCATTTACTGCATTCCACGGGAACTACGCTAAATGATCAAAATGAAACCTCAAAGCATCCGTTCAGATTCAAGCGGGAAGGAAAGGGGCTTATGTTATGTTAACACCCCATGTAACAGTCATTTTAAGGGTTGTAATTCTGAAATGTATTTACAGGTCTATAACATGGAAAATGTTAAGCATATAATACTCAATCAAAAATGGTTTTGAACACGAAAATATAGGTATACACCCCTTAACACAAAATGTAAATATAATAAATAAACGATTCCGTTTTTATGAAACAAAGCAATAATGGCATGCTGACAGGATCGAAGTGTCCACTTACCTTGTCCCCTCTGCCTAGAATAGCAGTCTTCCCAGCTAGACCAAGGCATATGGCACAGACAATGCTGGACTTGCCAGTGCCATTGGCTCCCACAATCATGTTCAAGTTGGCTCCAGGATAAACCTCTGAGTGATCATACGTGCTGGAAAAGAGAGTCTTACCTTCAGTAAGCTCAATAAGCTCCTGGGTTTTTAAGACACCAATACATTGTTCATCACCAGTATAAAGTGCTCAACTGAACGCCACAGCCACCACCTTCAGCCTCTGACTTACCCAGCATTTGTGTATATAGCACAGTGTAATTTACAGTGAGGTTTTCCTTTTTTTTTTTTTACAGGTTTTAGATTTATTTAGAGTTTATATTGTTCTTGTCTCTGTGTGTCTGTGCAGTCCAAACAAAAACAATTAGTAAAGTTTTCTGGTTATGGTTCTGATTACTGGTTTACCCACAAAAGACCCTGCACAGCATGACAGGTCAGCCAACACGCATATAAACAAAGCAATCGTGGGTGACCGGAGATGCGCATTTTAAATAAACGAAAACATGGATTTGTTTACAACTGGAGTCTGCATGCTGACCTAAAGGGACTAAAAGATTAGCCAGCTAGCAACTTACAGGAAGTTTTGCATAGTGATGCGAAGAATAGACCCTTCCACAAAACGACCCCTCCTGCCATCATCCTGAGAGAGTGTGCCGTTCTGAGAGGTGCAGGGTACCGCGGACAAGCTGATGGAAACCTGTGAGTGTGTTAAATTAGGACTTATCCGTCTTCTTTTGCCCTGCAACGCCATTCTCCTCTTCTCCTCTCCTGCTCTCCTTTCGTTTCGCGCCGGTGTGGCCGAGCAGAGCCGCCTCTCATTGGCCAACACCGGTCACGTGGGTTGTACATCCCAACATTAAGGTTAGGGTTTAAATGTATTTTTTGTAATAAAACGCACTTTTGTTAATTGTATTAAACACAAATATGTTGTAGTTTGGGTGTATAAATAAAAAGCAGAACAGTAAAAGTAAAAAACTAAAAATACAAACATTTTATAAACTCCACAAGCTTCGACAGCGCACAAAAAAAGAATAATAAACGCTTTCAGAAGCTAAAACCAGCTGATGTACATTTGCGGTAGGTCACATTGATAAAAAAATTCCATATTTTCTGAAAATTCGTCTAGTACTGTTTTACCGCTCCGCTGCTGAGTGTTGTGGATAGTGATGCGATTTTCGTCACGTTTCTCTGTTTCGCTTTCCTTCCTCTCAAACACTGTGACGCACACCCATGAAGCGTGTGCGCCAAAAAAGGCAAATGCAGAGAATTGATTAAACATATCACAAATAATTGTAATAAAATAAATAATAGCTAAAACTAATGCAATAAAATGTTTCAATTCTTACGTACCATAATCCAAAAACCGTAGACGTCGTTGTAACTACTTTTATACCTCTGTATGTACTGCACTATTGAGAACCTGAATGTGGATGCTGTTGGGATCAAAAGTGTTGGGACACACCTCTTAATTGTTGAGTCTTAATGTCTCAAGATACCAGGACATTTTGGTCATGCTTCTAAGTGTCGACAGATGATGGGGAAGGCCCTTTTCTATTCCAGCATGACTGAGCCCTTACACAAAGCAAGGTTCATGAAGACATGAGTTCAGTGTGGAAGAACTTGATTGGCTCGCACATGTGAGGGCCAACAACTTGTCACTTCACATCATAAATGCTCTAAAGAATGAAGAGGGCACAAATTCCCCTAGAAACACTCCAAGATCTTGTTGAAAGTATTTAAGCTGTTATAGCTGCAGGGGGCGGGGGGGGGGGGGACTGGAAGAAGCCATGAGAGAAATGTGGACAATTCCATATTATTTCTATCTAAAACAAATTGTAATATTCATTTAAGCAGTGAAGTCAAACATTATTTTTATGGGAGTAGTCCCTTTTACGTCATTCCTCCAGTAGATGGCACTACAGGCATATCCACATAAAAATTACTGTAGCGCCATTTCTTAATGACAGTATGAGGAATTATTACACTCAGCTTTGAAAGACACAGATAGGAATTAGTTTTAAAAAACAACCACACTTGCAATCAGTATAAATTCCTTTTATTAAATATTCTCTAAAACACTACATCTACTCCTTGATGTATGATGATATGCATAAACCAGGAAACAAGTTTGACGACACCGTCATGATACTAAAATGCACAATAGGCAGACTGGTCCTCACGTTGATATTTCTGACAGCAAAACTTATTTTATTTCAATTATATGTAAAGGAAACAGCTATGACTGATATCCACATATAATAATGAATGTAAAGAATTTGTTTCTCATTTTCAAATATTTAAAAAGACCTTTACACAGATCATTTATCAAATTACTTATTAGTTTTTATTACTGATTTGATTATTTATTCAATTGTATTTCCAGACAGCCTGAATTGTGAAACTGGCTGATCAGCATCTGTGGAAGCAAAAACAGAAAAAAAAATCAGGATGGCTTCATGAAAGTTTACAGTAGGCTAAAAGTATCAGTAGATTTCAGTATTGGTTAAAAACATGATGTAATTGGCATACAATTAGTGCCAGTGCCTGATAAATACCTTTGCAGGGTCCTTTCTGAAACACGATATCATCTATCGCAATATCGCTTCTTATTGATGGCCCCCGTGTGGCTTCAAAAATAATCTGAATCGAGATCAAAATCATGTTAAAATGAAGAACAAGTACAAACTCTGGTGGATTGTGGGTGATTGAGTTCACTTACTTGGTGTTGATGGTCATGCTGGAAACTCACTGATGCTCTAAGCCAGGAGATGCCCTGTTCTCCACTGCGCACCCAGAGCAGCCTGTCTTTCTCCTCTGATTCGGAGCGAAGCAGAATGCTAAGCTCTCCAGTGCCGGAGCCATACATATGGTAAAAGAATAGCAGGCACTGAGGTCCTCTAGAACCACGCAGCAGGCTGGAAATGAGGCGAGCTCTGTGGCCTGCCAGCATCTGGGAGGCCTCAATGTGCAAATAATGACCTTTGATAAGGAAATGAGACTGTACTGTAACTTCAGTAGGAACTACAAATAGTAAATTTATTGATTTATTGTAGATTAATCAAAAGAACTACTCACCGCAGTTACACATTTAAAACAACAGTTATTTTTTTTCCAAACAGCAAACATCTGATTATCACTGTTTATTATGATCATATACCATCATGCCTCTAAAGTTCGACTTGCTCATGTTTCTGACACTATATGAGATACATTATATGACAAACATTAAAACCACCTGCCTAACATTACGCAAGTACATCTCCAATAGGCAAAAAGACTTTGACTGCCCATTATTCTTTTCAAGGTAAGTAAGGCACACACACCAAGCTGACCATGTGACGTAAAAGAAAAGGTGACTGGTCAGACCAAGCCACCTCCTTTTTATTGATCCATGGTTCAGTTCTGATGCTCACAAGCCCATTGTCATTGAACCTGGGTCAGCATGGGCACTCTGACCGACGTGCAGCTACACAGCCTAATACACAACAATCTGCGATGCACTGTTCAATCATATGCAGCATTAACATTTTTTGCAGTGTGTGCTACATCAGATCTTTTTTTGTAATTGGACCAGATGGGATGGTCTTCGCTGTCTATGTGCAGCAGTGACCTTTTGTCCTTCCTTGGACCACTTTTGTTAGGTACTGACTGCTGTATCCTGGGAACACCCCACAAGACCTACTGTATACTTGCTGCTTTCCCACTTCTTGCCAGGTACCATTGTAACAAGCATCTGTGAGGCCTTAATGTGTGAATAATGTCCTCTGATTAGAAAATGAGAGTGTGCTGTGACTCAGATAAGATCTGTGGAATGTTGGGCAAGTTCCAAAAACTGTGTAAGTATTGATTAGTTTAATGTAGATTAATCAATAGAGATACACTTCACAGCAACTACACACTTAAAACAATAGTTTGTCTGTCTAATGGTGTATATACCGGTCAATGAGAGGAAATAAGGCAAGGGAACGAACCAATTCCTGTTGTGTGGTCTCCTTTAGGTCCTGTGTATGATGTTGGAGTCGGCCCTCTGACCCAAACCCAATCTGCTTCGTCGCCCTGTTTGTCTTGAGTGTATTCACACAGCCCAGTCTCAAAATTACAGTGAGATGAAACTGTTAGAGATCCTGTAATGTGCAAAATCAAGAAAGTAAGAATCTGTGACACTATGTGAATGTTTATTGCTTTACAGTGAATGCCTTTATGTGAATGTTTACAGCCTTTACTTTACCTAACGGCAGCTCACAGTCCCCAAGACTGACGGATATGTCATCAAGGCCAACTGAGCTGCAAGTCCAAAAGCTTTTACATGTACTGATGAAGACCACCTATTACAACAAAATAGTATCACGTCATTAAATAAGAAAATATACAAAGAATGCCAACAATTAGTTTCATGACATCATTTTGTACAAGTATTCACTGATTATTTTATAATGACTGGCAGTGTTTGCATAATTATGACACGTCTTCTCAAGACATTTAGTGCAGATTCTTTTCCGATGCCTCACACCTAAAACCTATGAAAACACAGAAAACTTATGAAGCCCTGTCATACTGACAGATGTTTCAGAGCTGCGCCAGACACAAAAGAGAAGTAAATAATAACAGATGTAAGACAGTAATCCAGTTTCTAATCAAGACTGTTCTGAACCGCCTGTGCTCATGTTCAGACTGTTCTTTGATTTAATAATCATGGTTAGGGATTATAAAATAAAGTAATAGATAATTATAATAGGCAATGATTATAATAATGGTTGTCCTGTGAAATCAGGTTATATTTACTGTTTATTTCAAAACAAGGAAATACGTTTTCACCACATTTCAACAGCATTTCCATGTCTTTCCACTATATTCAAGCTAAATATAGAACAAATACTGACAACCTATTTTTTTTCAAGGTGAAGTGTGAAATGTCCTAAATCAAGAAGGAAAGTACGTAGCTGTTGTCTACAAAAGCCGTATGAAGACTGTGATTTTCAGCTAAGGGGACTAAGTTCTGACTGATGGCGTGCCCAAACGTACGCACAAACGTACGCCCACATATTCACTTCATCTCACTGCATTTACTGAGTCTTTATCAAAGGAAACAACATGAAGAATCAGAACAGAAGAATAACACTAATGATTACCTGGATAGTTTTTGGACTCTGGATAGTAAGTTCAAT
Organism: Brachypetersius gabonensis; assembly: GCA_037577145.1. Classification (NCBI taxonomy): domain Eukaryota; kingdom Metazoa; phylum Chordata; class Actinopteri; order Characiformes; family Alestidae; genus Brachypetersius; species Brachypetersius gabonensis. The sequence goes on from JBBJLR010000037.1 coordinate 1,900,930, forward strand.
TAAATGCCAAACATCCTTGGTTTTCTCACTCTGGCTCCATATTTTGTCTTCTTTAGCTCCAGCTGTGTCATACAGATACACAGCCAAAGCCTGGTCAGTTTCACTGAAGCCCCTGAGAGAGTAGAAGAACCTCAGGCAGTATTTCTGGCCTCCCGGCAGTGGTGGCCCATAGAGTCGGCTGACGTAGCTGGAGAGCAATGTGAAGTGCCAGTTTGCCAACAAGAAGGTCCCTGTTTAGACAGAACATACTAGTGTTAGCTACCTCAGATTTTGTATGCCTGTTCACCTGAAGTTAAAGCAATTCCATTTTCTTTGCTATTGCTGGACTTTGGATGTCCGTGTGTGTGATTTAGAAAGATTTTAAGCTCTTTTCATATGTTCTCTTTGTTAGAGATTGTTAACAGCTATTTCCTTTGACAACTTGCACTGTTTAACAGACCATGGTGTTGGTAGTTCCTCTATAATGTCACTATCATAGCTATCATCTTCTTTTTTACACTTTTTTTTACGCTGCTCTTCACAGTGTGGAAACACTGCATAATGAAAAGACCAGTAGAAATGGTCCAAATGGTCCAAAACTTTAACATGGGCTGAATACACATTGAATAAATAGACAAGTTGATTAATAAATAGACAAGTCGACTAATTAATGTTATGATGCAAAAATAATGACAAAAGCACCAGGACCTTGTTTTACTATATTGTTGCAAACCTATTTATGATGGAAAGTTTCATGTAGGGTGTTGGCAAAATAGTACCTAGAGATTGTCAACCGTCTGTTTAAAAACAAGAATTGTGCACTGTACTTCATTTTGAACAGCAAATAAAATGGTTCCATTCACCACCACTGTAAAAACAAGTCGACTAATTAATGGTATAGTGGTGAGCACAGCTGCTTTCCAAGCAGATGACTCAGGTTTGATTCAGGCCAACACATGGCTGTTAACATCCAGTCTGGTCAGATGAGTTAGTATGGGCATGGTGCTAATAATGCCAAGGTCTTGTGTTCGATCCCCATATGGGCCAGAAGTGGTTTCTACCTTTAACAGCTTTGTTTTAAGCAATTTCCTCTGGGAACCATAAAGTATTCTGATGTCTAAAGTGCAATGTATCACTCAAACAGCCCTTTCCAATCAAAATCAGCTGCCTTTGAAACATAGCTAGTCTGGACTACAAGGCCATATATGTTTAATCGACTTTGATAGGAAAGGGCTGTTTGACTGACAACTAAAACAACCAATTACAGACCGATTAGCGCAATGCATTTTTAAACTGGAATAAAACAAGTTCAAAGGTTTCTGCATCTACAATACTGTGCAAACATTTTAGCAACCTAGACAAATTATTTACAGACATTTTCTGCAGTATGTGATGAAGGAGTTTTCTGCCAACAAAGTTAACATTAGAATACATGCAAGCAAACAAGAAAGCAGTTAAAGTATCAAGATTTGTTTTGTTTGTATAAATGACATTTTGTGAGCTAGTAAGGAGAACACAGGTTTGATTCCAGATTTCTCCTCGATGCCTCCAGTCATCGGGTGGATTAGTAATCTTCCATAATTCCATAATCTTAGTAATTGAGCCAACCCAGGTAGAGCTACTAGTAATACTGGTCTTAGAAGAATAAAGATGTAAAGCAAACACTTTGCCAGACCTGAAACCACTATTTACTGTATAAATGTGATTTGTATTTATTGTAATATTAGTGTTTTAAAACTAACGCTAACTAACTTAACACTTTTGCCCAGCAGTAACCTGCTTATAAGTATCATTTTCTCTGCACACGACTGTATGTACCACACATATGTAGTATATATTCTAGAACACATAAGTAAATGCACTGGTGCATCATCATCAAGTTCATATTTACTAAAAGACAACACTGGACCTGTTCCTGTGGTGTGGTCTCCTGCTCGGTAGATGTTTTTTTGTACTGATACTCTCTTCCACATCTGACTGTCTACTGTACTCTGAGTGTACTGACAAAAGCCCCGCTCAAAGTCACAGTTTGCCACTTTTGGGTCAAATATAGGATCTGCAAAACACAAGAAGTAAGAGTTCAAAATAAACATTTTAGCCTCAGGGCTCTGATTTGGGTGTAACTTCCAGAGTGGCAGCACCTGTTCCTGCACTGCAGAACTCAGGAGAAAACGAAATTTCATCCAGGAGCACACGGCCACCTTTCGGACTGTTGAAGGACACCTCAAACACCACCTAGAGAAAGTCAATACGCAAACACACTTGTAGAAAACGTTTATGTCATAAAAATCCACAGTTCTGAGACAGCCTTGCAGATGGACTTCATGTGTGTTGAGTGCTGCACTGTTAGATGGAGACAAAGTGCCCATTTTACATATTCAGCCCTGTCTGTTTTCTCTCAGACCAGGATTGTTTTCAGATGATGTTTTTTTTTTTAAAAAAACCTCTATTTTGCTTTTATCCTTTTTGCTTTTCATTTGCTTCTTCCTCATTCCTTTCCTGTTATTTTCCTCTTTCGCTGTACTCTCTCATTCATTCATTTCATTTCATTTTTTAATGAAAAAGAACACGATGCAAGTCTCAGTCATCCTAATTTTTTAATAAAATAAGTCAAATGTTGTGCAATCTATTACGTTTACACACTTATTTATACTTGTAATGTTAAGTGAATATACATTTTTATATATTTGTATGACTTAATTTTAGCCTTTAATGCTCTCTTTAATTCAATTTATTATTAATTCAAACACTGTACAGTCTCAAAGATGTTTCAGGGGCACATTTCAGCATAAGTAGTATGTATACGACAAATAATCTTCAAATCTTTTTCTTATATGTTTCTTTCATCTTATTTTTTCAGACTATTTCTGAAGAATATTATTTTGATATCATACTTTATATTGCTCTTGTCTTTGTGTTTCTATGCAGTCGTAGCATAAGCAGTTTCCTCCGGGATCAATAACGTTTTCTGATTCTTATTCTTACCTCCACAGGATAAGGGGCTCTGAGGGTCACTTGTACAGGAATCCACACCTGAGTCTCTGCCCCCCAGTCCACGCGGGTGATCTCTGGCAAGTCGGCCCTCCATAGCTCCTGATATTGCCCTGCCCGGTCCCTGCTGTAAACCGAGAACAGATGACCCTCCACGTAGTCCTGCTGATACTGGAAACTTAAACAACCCGACATGGGTACTGTTGTCATGGGGGACACCAGCTTGGCTACTTCTTGAAAGGTCTTGCCATGGACTGAATCCACATACATGTAATGACCTTAGGAGAAAAGATGAAATAAAATGGGTATTTTTTGTGTTGTAGACATCTCAACCAGGTTCCATTCACCACCACTGTAAAGCCATTACACCAAATCACTCTATTTTATGTCTTAACCACTGAATAATGTCGAAACGTTAAACATTCAGAACTCTCCTCTACTTCAGTACTCATTCAGAGTGTGGTTAAAACCAGAGTAGCTACTCAGTTTACTTCATTTACTGTGTATCATAGAAAACTGGTCTGTTGTTCTGAAACTTTGAGTGCCACATGAGAACAAACGTTTAATCACTGAAATTGTAATTTAAGAAGTTTAGGCTCTAACACACCTGGCCCATCACTGTGGCTTGGTTCATTCGGAACTCCTCTCCCCACGTACCAGTTAACATTACGGTTCCACTGGATAGAGTAGCCACACAGGTGAGGTTCCTCAAAATCACACTCTTGGGAAAAAATGAGAACAAAGAGTTCGTTTGAAAATAGCCATGAGGTTTTAATAGAAGAGCATCGTAATTCACTGAAAAGTTGCTTAGTTCTTTAGATGTCTGGAAAAAATCCTTTCAACTATCTGTTTTTAAAAATGCTGCACAACCAGAAATAACAGCTACATTGCCACCCCACCACCACTAAAACGACTGGAATGTACGTTCATCATGGTTTTCATTAGAAAACAGAGCTAGAGCAGAGAAGGCAGTGGTGTGGTTTCACCAATTCCATTTTTACCACATGGTGCAGTGAAGGTTGCTTGACTCCAGTACAAATGTTCTGATATACCTGCTTCATTTCCAACCTGTGTTCACTGGTAATATAACATTCCCCTTTTTCTTGTTTTTTGTATATTCCCTGTGTCTTTTTTCCTGTTTTCTTGTCCCTTTCATCCTTTCATGTGTCCTTTTTACCAAATTATGCATCTGTGTATCCATGTGAGCATATTGTTGTTTTGGTCTGAACCCCATCTTTGCCGTGGCACTGGTTATTCTCTTGTTCCTGTCTCCTTCTTTGTCCAGGTCTTCTCCTTTCCCTAGTTAGTACCAATACCCCTTTCAGTCTATGTTGGTGGATTCTTTGTATATCACTCTGTATACTCCCTGTTGATGCTGTTCTTAAAATCTCCCTGTTAATACACCACATTTGAGCTTGTCTGTGTCTAATTTCCTAGTCTCTCGTGTTTGTCTCACCCTTTAGTATTGCTCTTTGTTAATATACCCGTGGTGTTTTGCTGTATTTTTGTTTAGCCCAGTAAACCTTGTTTATGTTTGTGTTTCCATTGCTTGTGTTAAATGTTTTTGGATCTTTCTGTCCCCCCACCTTCATGCATTACAAGCCATCCATTCTGCACATTTCACATGAAGTGCCCTTCTAGTCCCATTATTCCAGGAAAACACAATATGCATATTTTCCAATGCACTCCAAAGCCAATTCAATTCTTGTGCAAGCAGAGCATGGAATTAATTAAAGTGTGTGTGTCTATAAATTGGTCTGTGCTGGTAGACCTGGCCAAAAACGTTCTACTTTTCACTTCAGATACAGTCGTTCAGCCAAGACATGTTTATCAAAGTAGAATTATAAGGCTAAAGTTGCTAACAAAACTTAAAACTCAATAGTGACTCAAATTCGTTTAGTAAAAACTACACTACAATTCTCCCAGTATGCTATAACTGCATCCAGCACTTCACTGAGGTAGTTCAGACTGTGGATGTGGTTTAGGACACAGGATGACTTTCTTCCCCACAAGGGGCAGCCACTTCAGACTAGTGGTATTTACAGTCATAAATTAGATTTATGCCTGGACTCACTACCTTAGTGAAGATCTGGATGGAGTTTAAGTTGTTGGACTGTTTCGGTGACTGTTGAGTTTTAAGTGTTTGTTAGCAACTTTTAACACCAGTACTAAAGTAAAGAAGGTAAATTAGGCTGACTGGCCACATCTCAGCCTAATTACGTGGAAAACTGTGCATACTGGATTTTCACTGAACTATTCCTTTAATTAAACAAATTGTCCTCTAACCCAGGCAGTATTTATCCGAAATGTTGACCTCAAAGATGGACACACTGCTGCCTTCTGCTGATCCAGGTCTGGCCTCAATAACAATCTACAAAAAAGAAATAGATTTTAATAGAATTTAACAGTTTCCAATACTTAGTAGTCTACATAATTTCAATGCAGTATCTAACATCATATTTGCAGTAGATACAGATTCCTCTCATCTTTAGCTCTTTTTCGGTTATCTCACCCTGTACGATTCTGTGGAGTTCTGGAGGTCAATGCTTGTGATGAGCCAGCTGTCAGAGGGGCTGTGGGCCGACCACAGCATGTGATCAAAACTCTCTCCCTCCGAACGTCTCTGAATCTGCAGGGAGGCACTGCCCGTCAATTGATAGACCAGTCGGAGGCAGCTCCAGGACTGCTGCTCTACTTCTGGACCCACTAGAACTGCCTTCTGCATCCCCTGCCCATCGTGGGGGCTTGCATCCGCCATGATAAAGTGCCCTCAGGAGAGCAAAGAGAGCTTTTAGTCAGCAGGAGTACAGCAAAACTGTGCGGCCTGAGGTACTTAAACAGATACAGTATTGTGCAAATGTTAAAGAACACCTTCAATTTTTAGCATTATTAAAAAAAAAAAACCTTTTTAAAAGACAAGTACACAGAAGCCTGAACAACTATAATATCATCGCAGATTTGTCAGTGTGAGTCCCTACCTCACGCCCATTGACTCTGGGACAGGCTCGATCCTAGTATTAAGCAGTTACAGGAGATGAATGAATGAATTTGTCAGTGTTTAATGTATCTACTCTTTATTGCTTCTGTTATTTCCAGAAGACCTGATCTCAGATCTGCAGAAATCTGCAGGGTTGTTTCTCCTCCACACTTCTTGTACATCAGATGCTGTATGAAACAGGAGTGATGAGTAAGAATTTCTGTGAGTTAAAACCATCTCCTTTTAAATAGTTTGAAGATTTTTAAAAAGAGGACTTCAGTAGTCCAAGAGTGATAAATAAATGCATGCTTGAGGACTGAGAGATTTCACACAGGCATTGAATTAGAGACTTTTCAAATATATCACCTATATAAAACATAGTGTGGGCAGTTCAGCCATGCCGATTCATGCAGGTGAAGCGTTTCAGCCTGGGCATCTTTTTGAATGAGGCCAAACAGGACAGCCAATCAGAACAGAGCTCATTTACATATAACAGTCTTGAAGGCGCATTAACAATGACTGTCTGTTTAATTCTAAAGGCTAAAGAGGTAGTGTAAAAAAAAAACGGTGATGTAAAATTTGAATTGATACATAAAGCTACACAAACACTGATTTTTGCACAGTACTAAATGTGTGTATATATATGTATGCTTCATCAAATAATGCATACACTGTGCCATACACTGTCAGAAACTACAAAGCATATATATTTGCTTTAATCCTTATAACTCCACAATAACAATAAATTCAAAACTAGCTGTATATGGACCATATGGACTGAGGACTAAATGTATTTAAAAACATTAACAGCGTTTACATGCTACATCAAGCTGGTTCGTTTAAAGAAAAAGTGAGGAAAATTCTGTTTTGTGTGAGGTGGGCTCTTAAATGTCTATCTCCAGAATGATTTGAAGACAGGTGAAGAAAATATATGGGACTGACTATTTGTAATGAGACACACACTTGCACACACACACACACACTCAACCACAGCAGAATCTAAACGCTGGAATGCGGGCTGGCTAGACTAAAACTAATATTGCTGCAACATTGAGATCCACTACAATCTGAATCATTCTTCAGTCTCACATCCATATCCTGCTGCATATAATCAATCAAAAATAATTGACGGGTCGAGTAGCAACACATAAACATGCCCATGTTTGGTTATGGACATTTTCATAAATCAGTCTTGAATGTTAAAGTGTGCTTTTCACACACTCCAGATGGTGAAAGCATGCTATGTGAATCATTACAACCATTTGTCTCCTTTTTCTGACAAAACTCCAACACAACCAATAATCAAGCCTTGCTCATCCTGCACTCACGTCACTGAACATTTATACATTATTTTGCTAAAGGAAACAGAGGTTTGATGGATGTATTGTATACAGGTTTGCCGGTTCTAACACATCTGGCATGAGACTTAGGCCTTTGGCCTTTTAGCCAGGCATCTATCAGCTGACAGCAGTTTGAAAAGATGTGGTGGAGCATTATGTGATTAGGGAGAAGCACGAGCTTGCCTTCACTCTAGCTAGCTAGGGGGTGGAATTGGCGATGACAAACTTGGGCAGAAATGTAAGGTGTTGGGTGTGGAATCACTTCAATTTGCATTGCGCCTAAGTATATTCTTACCACTTTTAACTGTTGTGACTCACCGAGCTCTACCAAAAGAAGCAAGAAATCACATTTGCCTTTTTCTTACTTTACAACAAAAGTAGTCAATGTAGACATACTTAGTGTGCAAAGTTTGCTTCTTTAGTTTAGTTTGGCAGCTAACAAGAATAACCCCTATAAACATGTCTAAAACTACACTAATTAATGAATCTTAAGTAGACTTGCTTATGCGGTTTCTGACATTGTATGGCATACTGCTTTGGGCAAAAAAAGAACAAGTATGTTGTGTAGCTAAAAACCTAATGTCATATGTTTTCAGTGCCTCTCTCATCAGTTAGTTTCATAGTAGATAGTAGTGCATCATTTATGATAGTTATTAAATAAATAGCCCCACTCTAAGCCTGTAGTTTAAGTCTATAGTGGCTGATGGTGTGTTTTCACTGCACAGTACAGATTCACTTTTGTTTTCCACTGCATTGTTGTTCTCTTCAGTGTAACTGGTGATGTTTCATGACGTCATCTTAAATGCGACAAAGGCAGTAGCAATAGATTGTACTGAATAGATGGTGCCACTGGTTTTTTGGACTGTAGGGATGATTCTATCTGCAATGTGTTCACATCATATTTTGATATCTGCCCAACTCACTTGGAACAGTGTAGGTACAAAAACTGTACCAGAGTCTAGGAACTAGATTTGCCTGAAAACAGACAATTTGAGTCCATTCGAAAGATGGAAAAATGACTTAAGTGTCTGAGTGTGGGCTCACATTTCAGTACTCACACATCTGTTCATTGTAATTACTAACAGAGTCCTGGTGGACAAATCACTTGTGTGGTAGAATCTAAGTCTTCTTAGATTTCTAGAATCTAGCAGCTCTAGGTTTACTAGTGTGAGGGATGTGTTTTCTTGTGGACTACAAAGCACAGATGTATACTACCAGACAAAAGTTTGCACACACCGTTTCATTCCTTTGTTTTTATTATTGGCTACATTTTATTAATATTGAAAACTTTAACTTTAACTTTACTGCTCTGATGACAGCTTTGCACACTCTTGGTATTTTTTCACTCAGATTCATGAGGAATTGACCTGGAATGGTATTTAATTAACAGGTGTTCTTAGTCAAGAGTTCATTAGTGGAGTTTCTCTCCTTCTTATTGTGTTTGGGATCATCAGTTGTGAGTCGGGTTGGTCCACAGTTAAAGATTCTGTCCCACTACGGTTCTACTGCTCATTATGGCAAGAACCACTTAACTAAGTAAAAAAAACAACAGTCCATCATTCCCTTATTACAGAACATGCTCTGTTTATTTAACTCTTTTTTTGTTTACTGCATAATTCCATGTACATCATTTTGTTTATTTTCAGTATTAATCTGCAATGTAGAAAACAATAAAAACAAAGAAAAAAATGAATGAGTAGGTGTGTCCAAACTACATCTGCCAACTGCTGTAAATGTAAATGTGTGATTAATAGGTAAAGAATGAGTGGCGGTTCAAGGTTACCAGTGGGGTTGAATGTCCAGCTGAGTCCGGCAGGGTCAGTGGTGTAATCACAGGTGCTGCTCTCAAAGCTGCAGGATCCTGGCAGTGTGTCTGCCTGGACCGCCACTGCAACAGGAAAGAATAAATAACCTCACAAACACAGCGTATGAACCTTCCACACTCTCTTCTTTGCTATTTTTCTCTCTTTCACACACTGAAAAACATTGGATTAGTTCCACATAAATAAGATAACAAAACTAGTGTGCATGCCAACAACACACACACACACAAACACACATTTTAGATTCGGTACTCACCTAGCAGGCTCAGGAGGAGATAGTTCATCATCTTCTCTGGAATAAAAGGCTTTGTTCTGTAGATAAACGGGACGTCACGTCCAGTCCTCCTCAGAAATGGCACACAGTGTGCCTACCGGACTCAGAACCGGCCCATCTGACCCTCTTCCCACCCCTCTCTCTTTCTCTCTCTCTCACTTGCTGAAGCTCAGATGGAAGCCTTCTGTCTGGCGGAGAGAGAGGGAGAGCGAGAGAGATGGAAGGAGTGAATGATGGAAGGAGGAGGACTGATAATGTTTACCAGATTCAGACATGGCTTCTGGGGGCCCTTTTTTTTCTTTCTTTTTTTAGAAGCCAACTGTGCTAATTATCTTTTCAGACAAAGTGACCTTTGCACGCTGGGGTCAAAGCTCCACAACAGCAAAAAAGACAAAAATGTTACCGAAAGAAAAGAGACAAGCACCATCATTATCACAATCATCATTAAGGCCTAAATGTATGTCTCTCAGCACAGGGGAGAAAACAAAAGCAATTTCAGTTTTCAGAAGAAAAAAATGAGGGGGGGGGCAGAGGGAGGGAAGGGAAGAGTGTAAAAGAGAGAGCTAGAGAGAGGGGGGAGAAACAATGAGAGACAGAGAGAGAGAGAGAGAAAGAGCGAGAGAGACAGAGAGAGAGAGAGAGAGAGAGAGAGAGAGAGAGAGAGACAGAGAGACAGAGATAGATTGCACAGTCCACCCACTTTCCAAAAGGGAGGAAATCTAAGTAGTTGGTAGTCTGGCGATCTGAAATGTGCAGGTTCACAGCTGTGTAACAGACCCACTGCAGGGTTTTCACATTTGGAGGCGAAATGCTGAAGAGAGAGGCACTTTCAGTCAGAACTGAGTAAACTGGGTCTAAACAAATTTCTATTTCAACAAACTCAGAACACACTTGGGAATTAAGCAAAGTCGACAAGTAAGCAAAGTCGTTGTTGGGCCTCACTTTAACACCACAGTGTGTATCACACGGAGAGAGTGAGATCTATGTTTATAAAGTCCATACCCTGCATTTTTTTTATGTATTTTACATGTTTTGTATGCTTTAAAATGTTTAATCTAATTCATGACATTTGTATGGGTTTATGTATCAAACGGCTATTTATCTTTTTCCCCTGACATCTCTTTATCCCTTAGAGTTAGGGTTAGGGTTGCTGTGCCCATCAGACTGATATATATAAATGATCTGTCTTCTGATTTCTTTTCCATGAGTGGATGGGCCTAAACTGAAAAAATGGAATATTTTGCTGTATGTAAATGTGTTGTTTTGATGACATCACAAAAAGAATTAATTATAAACTTAAATGAGTGTGTAGCTTTGAGTCCATATATGGAAAGGATGTTGAAGCTTTAACGTTGTTTATACACTTCAAGGTCCTTTAAGGGCACCCATGCTATTTTACATTCATCAGTTGTTGCCTTATATTCTGTCCTTTCCTCCCCCTTTCTCTCAGACTTTCCCTCTCTCTTTCTCTCTCTCTCTCTCTCCATCTCTCTCTCTCGCTCTCTCTCTGTTTTTGTTTTTCTGAGGTCGCAGTAAAAACAGTTAAAGAGGCAGAAGCAGATGCAGAAGATCAGATGCTGGGGTTGGATTCAAACTCCGACAAAACTAAGCACTTTCTAGCTTCCTGTAGCTCAGGAACAGGCAGTTCCAGAGAAAACCTCAGTGTTTTCTCTGCTCATGCAAACTTGAGTTAGCTTTCTGGCTTATAGTGAAATGATCAGGTGATACAGAGAGGATAAAGCACCAAATGGCGGCCCTGCAGGGCTGAACTTTTCTTTACCCTTTTACATACATTGGGAGCAAACAGATCTGAATTCAGCACAGACCCTGGATTTGCCTAAAAGATGGTGTAGAGAAAAGGTGATGAGGTTCATTTTTTCTTGTATTAGAATCAGGTCTTGGCCTCACTGTGACTGTCCTCAAAATAAACAGTTTTAATCCGCCAGTGAAAAGTCTTAATGTCATTAATGGAGGTCAGTTTAATTTCCATTTAAAATATATGGGACAAAATTTATTTTACAATATATTTTTGCATAGTTTATTGAAAAGCAAAAATAATACTTTATAGTACTATACTACTAGTTCTATTAGTACTTCTTGTATGACATAGTAGTAGTTATTGTTTCATTTACTCAGTTTCTGGTATTTATATGAATTTTTCTTCTAACAGTGAAGACTTTTTGCAAATTAAAAAAATTACTTTTTGTTGTCTGCACCCTAAGAGGTCAGAACTTACTGGGATTTCACCATTTTTCTGATGGTGTAGTGCATGTCATTTAAGTTCATTTTAAATTGACTAACTTCTGATTTCTTTTCATGATGTTGGCTGTTGGGAGAAACATCAGTGCTCTATTATAGTTGATTAAATGTGTTGCAAATGGATTTACAGCATTTTGAAATGAGCTCTTTCAAAAAATGAGTGGCACATATACTTCCGTTTCTGTGCAGTTAGGTGGTGGATGTAGACAGAAAGTTTTATCATTGTTATAATCATCATCTTCGTCATCATCATGCCTCATCAAGGCCTAAATTTGTGGCTTGAATCATTAGAGAGAAAGAGAAAAAGACAGAAAAAGAAGAGAGAAAGAGAAAAAGATGAGAGTTGGGGGAGAAAAAGAGAGACCGCTGGAGGAGCTTTGGACACTTTTATATTCTGGTTCATATTTGAGCTCTCCTACTTGAGTCATTATTTAATTGCAGTTCACCAAGACAACCTTCAGGCTGCTTGTCTCACCCTTCCTAATGAGTAAATTGGCCAACAAGTTCCAAGCCCAGGCCAGGCCAGTGTTTGTGTATGGAACTGATTATGTCTGGAAATAATCACACACCCTCACACACAGCTGTTATTTGATATGCAGGTGGGTCTGCAGTGGAAATATCTAAACCCCCTGTTTCCCTGAGTCTTGTCTTACCTGGGTCTGCAAGTAGGGTGACGATATCTGGGCTGAACTTGTTCTTGATCTGGATCTGGATCGAGGCTCCTCCCAGGAGGGTCTCGGAATGTTTTGAATTGCACAAGCAATAAATGAGCTGTAAAATGAACATCTGCTTCCCATTATTTGCCTTTGAGATTCCTGTCATCCCTGGCCACTTTGTTAATGCAGCTAAGAGTTTTGTGGTGTTTGGGAGTCTCTGGGGTGTGAGGAACAAGCTGAGTTATGTGATGAATGAGCGATATTAAGCTGGATGGACAACATGACTAAAAGGGTGGGGACATGAGACGAACTATGACTTAATGTTTAAACATGTGGAGATGAGTATCAGCTTTAAACCAGATGCTTTAGTCATGTAAATATTATTGTATTTCACTGCCAAGTCTCCTAAAGTCAGGCAGTTTACAGGAGGTCCTCTGAACAGCAGGAGTATCAAAAGAAAAAGGGTCATTGGATGACAAGACTAAATCTGAACTCAAAAACCATTATACACGTTTGGGCCAATTTATTGGAAACCCCACACATCATAGCCATCTGTTCAAGCATAGTTTGTGTTAGCCATCATCAATGGCCAGTTTCTTACACCAGAGCCACTTAATTCTCTACCTAGAAATTACATTGTGTAAAAACCCAAATAACACTACAAGGCCTGAAACACTCCAACCACATACTTCACCATGTCAGCATCACTGCTGTAATACTTTAGTAAAAAAGGGGGCTGACAAGAGATGGGCTGCAGTCTGTAATTTGCATATACCATGCAAAAATGTTTGACACCTGAGAAAATTCTATATAATTTTTTGCTTGTAATGTCTTTATTATGTGCAAATGTATATTATGTACAATAGTCTAAACATGTGCAGTATCACTACTTATATCACTGCATATTTCACAGCTTGTGCAATATTATGATCATGTACACTATCACTATTTTGCAATCGGTATAGAGAACATTTCCAAACCACTATGTCTGTTAACTAGTAAACTACTTCAGCAGTAATTGTATTTATTTTTCTGTAATATTTATGTCCACCTTTCTTGGTGACCATACATTGTGTAAATAGCATTTAGTACAAAGCATTATCAGAATATTTTTGACTTCCTATTGTATTTTATATTGTTCCGTCTCTGTTTGTCTCTACAGCCATAACATAAGCTAATATTACTATATTAAAATAATTTTAATACAGTACATTTTGGGTTTATTTATGTTTATGCATTTGCTTTATTACTCCCAGACCTCTCTTCATGGAAGCCCACATTGTGGTTCTCAGTAAATACCTGAAATACCTGGTTCAGCTCAATCGATACACAAATCCAAAAGGCTGGAGGAATTGAAATCTGAAATTAAAACTGTGTTCTAACTACCTCAGAAAACGTCAAGTACTTTTTACAAACAAAACAAACCTTGATATTATTTAATGCTTTCTTGATTGTTTGGATTTATTCTAATGTTAGCATGTGTGTTTGCTGGCAGAAAGTAACTCCCTACTCAGATAAATGGCAGTTTACACAAGAGCCTAATACTTTTGCACAGTGTGTAGATGAGTATTCTGAGCTTCGTCCAGCAGATGGGGAAGTCAGTAAGTATTGTCATATGTCCAGAAAAAGATAATACAAAAGGCCGTTTGAAAACCAACAGATCAACTAAGTGAGTGTTTGGAAAACCTACTGTTGAAAATAACCCAGTTTCCTAAATAGAGGCACATTTGCTAAATATAGGCACATTTACTTTGATGCTGACTTTAATACTTTAATGTACATTGCCTCTGGTACATTAATAAATAACGATGTTGTAAAAGCTTTATAGATTAATGTTAAAGCTTTACATGCCGCTACTGTATCACCGCTACCAGACAAAATCTTCTCTCTCCATTTTTCCAATTTTCTATATAATTTCATTATAATGCTGCTGTTGGACCGTGTATCCTTTTTTCTCATATTTTTAAAGTTTTACATGATGTAAAATTACTTGTGCCTTTAACACTGCAATCATGACAAATTGTCCAACAGGAATGACAAGAAAAACATCTGGTTACATTCATTTACGTTAGAAGTTCTTTTCTTCTTGTGTAAAGTTGTATTTATAGGAATTTGAGATTTTGTTCCAACAGTGACCATAATAATAATGTCATTTTAAACAGATAGAAAAATTATTCGAAGATTTTTTTTCTCTTAATTTACAACAAATGTTACTTTTTGGAGAAACATGGCCTTGTATTTATTTATTTACTAATATAAAATCAGTAATTATATTTAATTATGTACATCTATCTCCTGAACCACCAATTTACTGCCCAAATAACACCTGCCTACTGGGATCCTGACCATCGATGGGGTAAGGGGGGCAAATAAATGATGCAGAGAAACAGATGGTAATATACAAAAGTATACAAATATACAAAACCTGTTATAAAATGGATAGTAAAGGTAGATGCCTTGTGGGTGTACAGGAAAGTGAGCTCAATTTGGAACATGACAATTTGGAAACTGTAGCTGAAAGGAGAATATTGTCTAGACTTCAGTCCAACATGGACCATGCTGATCATCCACTTCACGGTGTTGAACAGAGAAGTAGCCTTCCTTTAGCCACACACTCACCAGCATAAAGTGCTTCACTGTCACCAACAGACTCAATAACATTTCTCTCTGTCACATACCCACCCATCTGACTCTGTAACTCCTCCCCCTGTCACAGACGCCCCATCCGACACTATATCTCTTCCCCATGTCCCCCATCAGACTCTGTAACTCCTCCCCATCACCTATCAGACTCTATATATTCTACCCCTGTCACTTATCAGACCATATAAACACCCCCTTGTTGCCCATCAGACACTGTAACACCTCCCCCTGTCTCCCATCAGACCCTGTAACACCTCCCTCTGTCAGCCCTCAGACCCAATATCACCTCCCCCTGTCACCCATCAGACCCTATAAACCTCCCCCTGTCACCCATCAGAAGCTGTAACACCTCCCCCTGTCTCCCATCAGACCCTATAAACCTCCCCCCATCAGCCCTCAGACCCTATAACACCTCCCCCTGTCTCCCGTCAGACCCTGTAACACCTCCCCCTGTCACCCATCAGACCCTATA
>JBBJLR010000037.1:1917278-1928865 GCA_037577145.1 Brachypetersius gabonensis
CCCATCAGACCCTGTAACACCTCCACCTGTCTCCCATCAGACCCTATATCACCTCCCCCTGTCACCCATCAGACCCTACAACACCTCCCCGTCACCCATCAGACCCTGTAACACCTCCACCTGTCTCCCATCAGACCCTATATCACCTCCCCCTGTCACCCATCAGACCCTACAACACCTCCCCGTCACCCATCAGACCCTGTAACACCTCCACCTGTCTCCCATCAGACCCTATATCACCTCCCCCTGTCACCCATCAGACCCTGTAACACCTCCCTGTCACCCATCAGACCCTGTAACACCTCCCCCTGTCACCCATCAGAAGCTGTAACACCTCCCCCGTCACGACTCTATAACTCCTCCTCATGTCACACCCACGCAATTACAACTGCTGTTACTCAGATGTGCCATTTCTTAATGTATGTAAAATCATTATATGCAATAGTTTATTATGCACAATAGTGTTCTCGTGCCCAATATTACTACTCCAACCCACAATTTGTATTAATTAATAAACTATGTCAGTAGTAACTTTATTTATTTATCTACAGCATTTATATCCACCTCTCCTATTGACCACATCTCTTTAAAAGTGACAAAAACAAAACTGAGTTTATGTCGTCAGCCAGATACAGCCGAAGCATAGTCTCTTGTTAGTGTTTTAGTGTTTCTGACGCATGATATGGGAGCGTCACAGGGTGCAAATGGAAATGGATCAAATATTTATCACTAAAATATACGGGTCTCTGAAGTGTTAGCACCGGTTCTAGGAGGGCCAGGAATTATTCATATGCATTCCACATTCCTGTGAACAGAGGCATGAAATTCTCAGTGACACACACACACACACACACACACACACACACACAGGGCACATAACACTCCTAGCAGAAAATTGTATATTATAGGACCAAAGAGAAGTTCTATATTTCTATGTAGTAACAAAGGTTCTTTGTCTTGCAATGACATTGGAACCCTTTTTGGTGATATATTTTAATGAATTTCTTTAAAGAAAGTCTAAACTCTAAAGCAGCTTTAGGCTCTTTGGTAACTAAAATGTTATCATGGTAACAAAGGTAAATCTGCATTTGTGAGCACACACACACATCTACTGGTATTGCTATATTTATAAGGACATTCATATCCAAGTAATACTAATACTACAACTAAACTTAACCTCGGTAATCAAAAGGCAATCTTTCTACTTATTTAGTTTTCTTAAAAAAAAAAACCCCCAGCACATCTCCTTTTGAGGACAAGCAACATGTCCCTTTTTCTGCAGTGCAGCACAGTCTGTTATTCTACCAATTTGAGAACATTTGGTCCTCAAGAAAGGGATAAATAAACACACACACACAACTCTAAACCAACCCATAGCGCTGAAGGCTCCATGGTAACTCAAATGTTGTCAAGGTAACAAAGGTAGTCGTGTGTGTGAGATGTGATTGGTGAGTTGAGGGCCAATGTAATTCGTGAGTAAATGATGAGCCCCCTGTTTTGCTGCGCAATCTCTAACTATGAATCAAATCCAAGGGAAATCCTTTCTTCTTTTAAATGATTAAATGAAAAAAAATAATAATGATTATTTCTAATAATGAAAATACACTGTCTTCAGTCTGGGTGTAGCAATATTTCTGAGTGTGTGTGTGCAAGAGGATTACTGTGCGTGTGTGTGTGTGCAGCAGTATTTCTATGTGCTTGTGTGTGTGTGCAGCAGTATTTCTGTGTGCTTGTGTGTGCAACAGTATTTCTTTGTGTGTGCGTGTGTGCGTGCAGCAGTATTTCTATGTATGTGTGTGTGCGTGTGTGTGTGTGCGCAGCAGTATTTCTAAGCACTTGGTGCATCGTGTGTAATCCTCTCTGATGTCACGCTGCTGAAGGAGGGGCTGCTCTAATCCGTGCTGATAAGAGGAACACGGGTCCGGGCAAAGATGGTGTGGTTGAACGGACGAGTCTTTCATCCATGCGGTTGTTAAACAGGTAAGGGCACTTTCTCATCTCTCCTGGGTCTAGAGTGGGACGTTAAAAACAACTGGACTAGAGTGCTGTTCTGACCTTAAACGACGCGTGTCAGAAGGAAAACGAGCGTGTACCTGCGGGATAAGTACATTAGCCATGGGGCGCGTCCCAATGTGTGCACCTGTGCCCTAACTAACACGCCAAGCATCATTGTGACCACTGTGCTCTTACCAGGGTGCGGGTTGTTTAATAACGCTTTTTTGTGGTGCTAGGATTTTAACCTCACGGAAAAGTTGTTTTTATTTTAAAATTATTTGATTATTAGCTTGTTCGGGAAAAACGCGCTTACGTTCATGTGTCCTAGCCAGTATATCTAGTGAGGGGCACAGGGGTGCAAATTGGAACGCAGCCTCATTACAGGCCACTGTGCTCGGACACGTACGTTCAGAGCAGATACGATTTAAAATTTATCAGAAAGTTTTTTGCACAGAGTGTCACAGTGATGCCCCGAGGAATTAACGAGGTATTCTTATACGCAAGGACGCATTATCAGGAAAACTTACATTACAGCCTCCCGACACCGTATGGGCAGAAGTGTCCAAGCAGATAACAAGCCCAACACAGCCCTACCTGTCTAAGACCAAATGGCGTTGGGCATGAAAAGCCCTCCCTTCAGGCAAGGTGTTGTATGAAAGCCAGAGCCTGGACCTCTTGTGTACTGTGTGTTTGTTTTTCTGCTCAGGACTTTATTTTCTTTTCTATTCGTCCAGCTTGTTATTGTAATTTTCCGTTCCACCTTAAATGATGCAGCACATACACTACATGGACAAAAGTATTGGGACGCCTGACCGTCCCGCCTGCAGTAACGTATTTTACTGCATTCAAATACGTAGACTTTAATATGGAGTTGGTCCCCACCATGCAGCTATAATAGCTTCCACTCTTCTCAGAAGGCTCTCCACAAGTTTTATTTAAAGTTTTCTGTGGGACTTTGTATCCATTCATTCTATAGAGCATTTATGAGGTCAGACAGTGATGTTGAATGAGAAGGTCTGGTTCGCAATGTCTGTTCCAGTTCATCAAGTTGTTGGATAGGGTTGAGATCAGGGCTCTGTACAGGCCAGTAAAGTTCTTCAATGCCGACCTCCTCCAACCTTTTGAACCTTTATGTCTTCATGGTTCTTGCTTTGTGTACTGAGGTATAGTCATTCTGGAATGGAAAAGGTTCTTCTCCAAACAGTGTCCACAAAGTTGGAATCATGGTGTTGTGCAACATTTCGTGGTGTGCTGAAGCATTAAGATTGCCCTTCACTGGAAGTAAGGGGCCTAGTCCAGACCCAAAAAAACAGGTCTGTCCCAATACTTTGGTCCATGTAGTGTACTGGTGCCTGATTTATATATTTTTGTATATTATATTGCTCAGTATATTGTTCATTGCATCTTTTAATATTGTTGTTGTTTTTATACTGTTGTACTTGAGAGACACCGTCTACCGGAATCAAATTCCTTGTATGTGTTCGCTCACATACTTGGCCAATAAACGCGATTCTGATTCTGTACAGGTGAAACAGAAAATTAGAATAAGATGTTAACCCCACCTCGCTTGCCCTTTGGTAGCATTGGTAATTCTGATTTATATTGTGGGTATTAATTGACAGCTGTCCTCATGGTGCATGGTTTTCATGCAAAATCACCTCGACATTGCCAGTTATACAACCTTTTTAGTAGCTTACATTCATAAGATTAAGCTCTAAGACAGAACTACAATGCACAAAACATTCCACAAAATATAATTTCTTATTTTTTGGGATTATGGCTATAACACTTTAACAGCGATTAGAAATGATTTCAGTAATGTAGTAATGTTAAGTATAGAAGTGTGTGATTTGGGAGCAAAACTACAATTAGGCTTGGCTGATGGTGTAAACACTAAGTCTGTGCTGTAAACAAACCACCAAGGGAGGAGAAGGGTTGTGGTGAAGCCAGAGGGGGTTAGCTGAAGATCACTGAGTTAATGGTGAAGCAAATCCCCTGCTTGCGGGTTTTCACTAGAGACTCGACAGATGGGCGCTCTGAGCTCCAGACCAGGCGATGCGGGAGAGTGGCTGAGGCCCACTGTCAGGCCATCTGTGTCTGGGCCACAGCCCATCAGCTAGCCCTCAGTCTCTTGGAGGATGGGAGATGAAAACTGGTGAAAACTGGTTCCTGACACCTGTCTGGAGCTAGCTGATGCACCTTTTGAGTACAGCGTACTAGATCCTTACTGTGTAATGATTTCCTTGTTTATCTGACTGACCCTTTAAGCAAACTTGGGATTTTATTCCTGTTGTACATGTATGATTTTGGGCTATCCCATTAAGAAAGATCCCACACAATCATGAAACATGATGACGCCCGTTGCCACGGTGACCAAAGACTTCTGCAATTATCTTCTGAACATCAACTGACCAACAAATAAAAGTACAACATGAAATCATGAATTTCTAAATTTCTAAATTGTCCTACACTTGTTTGTCCTCCCCATCAAACATCTACACACCTTCACACACACCATTGTACACCTTCACACACACCATCATACATCTACACACCTTCATACACACCATCGTACACCTTCACACACACCATCGTACATCTACACACCATCATACATTTTATGTTGTTACACATTGTTACACTACTGATTTAACTATGTGTTGTAGGGTGTCTTTGAGTTCCTTGAAAAGTGTCAATAATATCATAATTGATTTTTTTTATTATTATTATTATTATTATTATTATTATTATTATCATTATTAACCCCCTATCCCATAGATTCAGCTGTCTTTACCACCAGTACGTCTCAGTGCCAGGTCGGCTATGTCCTTTTCCTAAAGAAGTAACGTTGTTTTATATCATTTTTATGATGCTGAGAGCGCAATAATTCACCTTATTCTTACCCCCTCCTGGTGGGTTTGTGTGACATCTGTGCTTTGTCTCCTGTCCTGCCATCTGCCAGCTGTTCGGGGGGACGGAGGAAATGTTAGAGATTAACCATCTCGTTCCTCTAAGATCAAGCCCTTATCTCCAGTAGGATGTAGAGCCCTAGTAGTGTCATTGCCTTATATTACAAAAATCACTAAAACAGTACCTAGTGGACATCCCTGTGTAACTGGTCTGTGGTTATTTCAGTCTCGTGTACATTGCTAGCACACTATATAATGAAGCATACAATAATAAAGATGGAGGTTGGATTCGGAAGAGAGTTTGGGGTCAGGTTTAAAAGGGCTGATAAAGTTTAAACTTATTTTAAAGCAAGTGACATTGCAGTAACATGGTTGCTGACCATTAAAGTTGTCGAGTCACATTTAGTTTCAATGTCAGGAGGGTCTGTGTCATGCCAGAGGTTGGAAAAATTGATTTCAAAGAAAACAAAAAAGGAAAACATGTACCATGCACCAGAATGGTAATCGTATGCTGATGCTGACAATGACATAGTGATGCATGTTTGTGTACTGTGTGATAAAGACTGACTTTTATCCCTGCATAGTCAATACAGTAATGCCTCACTAAGCTAAAGCTAAGTGCAGATGAGATGTGGGTATTAAACCTGATAAGTTTTGGATAAACATATTCAATATCTCTAGAAGTAGATTGCAGCATGGCTTGGCATTTGTTCTAAATGTTTACTGGAAAATGAACAGTTTTACAGTGTGTTTTTTAAACCTTTTGCAGGTAATGGAAATGAATGGGACAGAGAATGAGAAACATACTGTTGTCAGTATTTTAACCCTGTGCCCCAAAGCCTGTATGTGATCATACTATAACTTGCGTGCTTTTATCATTGCAGTTACTGAACAGTGTGCAGCATCTATGGAATAATAACTCCAGTAAAACCACAGATATATAAGATATTGAACTGCAGAATTAAATGAAGTCATCTTTCTGTTTTCTGCATCTTAATTTGAATTGTCCTATAGCTTGAGTTTATAATGTTTATTCTGTCAGGGACCTGTCAAGTTGGAAAAGATCTTGCATTAGAAATAGCTTCTAGCTTATTTTCACCTGCTGACCTCAGTTTTTTTTCAACAGGCAGCACAGCAGCATTCAGGTCATGCCCACCCTGTCACAGCAGGCATGAGTAACAGAGAGGAGCAGGAGGAGACAAGGTCTCATGCCGCACCACCTCATCGCAGCCGACAGCCAAATGGGACACCATTAGAAGGAGGAGGCCGTCCAAGGTGGAGGCCGTGCCAGCTGCACAATCTGGATGGGCAAGGGAATGCCCATCATCACCACCATCATCATTACAACCAGCAACCACACCAACACCAGTCTGGGACCAGCCGGGGACCACCACGACATCGCAGGAGACATGTCCCGGGCCAAGCCCAGCGGAGAGTGAGCGAGAGTGGAGATGCTGAAACACGGCAAGTTCAGCAACCCCGTCCAGGCGTATCCAGGTACCGGCGGACTGGAGAGAGGGGTCACCATCAGCATAGAAGCAAACAGCAACCCAGGGAGGGTTATGGAGCTACAGCAGTGCAACAGCCACTTAATGTTCCAGTGACCGATCAAGCAGTGGCTGCTTTATCTCCTGAGGAATCTTCGCAAGAGATGATGACCCCTTCTTCTCAAGAAGCATCATCATTTTCACACGACACACTTACCTCTTCTTTACAGGAGGAGCCATCTACTTCACAAGAAGAGCTAACCCCTTCTCCAGAGGAGGTACCTGTTGTTGGGGAGCAACGTGGAAGCAGCCCGGGCCTACATTGTTCCTCTAGTACCGAGAGCAGTTTCCACACCCACTTGGAGCTGACTGAGGACCTACAGGGAGAGGGGGAGCAAACAGATGAATGTAATAGAGGTGGAGATGTAGTGGAGAGCAACCAAGAACACATTGAGGACAAAGATTATTTTCCTGAAGCAACTGAAGAAGAGCAGGGAAAGACAGACTGTGTTGCAGTTGATAGTGCATCAACAGACGGCTTTCGCTCCTACAGTAGGAGGGCTGGGCCCATTAGAGTGGATGTGCCACCCTTTGCTGAAGTCCCTTTTCTGCCAATAGCCATGCCACATTTCCAGCCTCAGCCTTTCACTGAACCCCTCAGGAGTTACACCGCAGAACCCAAAGCAGGTTCAACCCATTACAGCCCAACTAACTGCACTCCAGTCAGCACAGAAGCTAAGCTTGAACATCGATCTCGGGCTCATTCCTATGAAGAACCTCTCTTGGACTCCAGTCCAGAATCTCACTCTTATTCTTTTCCACAACCAAATTCTGAATCCCACCCAAAACCTTACCAAATGATTCCAAAGGAACCTAACAAAGAATTGTACCTCACAGAACACTTGGAAGAACGGTGGACCTCTCAGAACCACCAGGATGTATCCACTACAGGGCCTCAACCCCAGTTCAGTTCACAAGAGAAGCCCAGACAGCTGGTTTCGGTAGGCTCCAGGCTGCACCACTATAATGAACAGTCTGGAGACGAGGCTAGCAGCCCTGATGGAGGGAGCTCGAGCAGTAGTTTTGAAGAACTTCAGGAGCTTCAAAAGGAACAGCCTGAGACCAGCTCGCCTTTACAGAACAGAAACGACTCTGGAGAGGACAGGCCACCTGCGAAGGTCCAAAGCCCAGGTCAAGGTTCCTCAAAGATTTCTGGAGATGCCATCTCATTGGCAATAAAGGACATTAAGGAGGCCATTGAGGAAGTAAAGACTAAGACAGTACGTTCTCCCTACACACCTGACAAACCCAAAGAGCCGGTGTGGGTCATGAGGCGAGACATCAGCCCTGCGGAGGAGTGCCACCCACAGCTCTGTTCACCATCTCACCCTCAGCCGCCTTCTCCACAGTACAAGGTGAGAGAAAGCCCACATGTCTACATATATTTTCAAGCTGATGCTTTGACCATTTTCATCTTCGGTTACCCGTGTTCATTCAGAAGTTACACTGTGAGTTAAAGTTACTGTGCAAGAAAAATTTAAATGTCAAACCCTAATGCTGTGAGCTGTCATTTTCTCAGGCTCAAGTCCCAGATCCCATAGCCCCACAGGGAGCAGAATCTTCCAAACCACATCCGTACCAGGATACAGATGTCATTACCAGCTTACCACCTGCTGAGGAGGTGAGTGAGTAGCTTATGGTGGTTCTTTACCATTTTAAAAACTTTTAAATAGTATTCTTACTGATTTGTGACAAAGCCTTGTTTTATATATTTAGCTCAGAAGGAATTTAGCCGCCTTCCCTACGTACGTTGATGGTGAGTTTCAGTGTCTGTCAAATCTAGAAATAGTTTTAAATTCAGTGCACTTTATTTTATTTGTATTATTATTATTGTTATTATTTTAGTATTATTAAAGTAGTAGTAAAATATGTAAACAATTAACAATAAAAACAACTGTTATCTGTTACAATTCTGTTGTGCATATAATTGTATGTAAAAATTTAATTTCCCAGTTCCAATTTCCAATCTTCCAATATGACATATTGGAAAAATATAACAAAATGTGACCTGTGCAAAGATTACGGCACATTTGATAGGTTTTTCTAATATGTTAAGCAAAGGAAACCTATAGAAACTGTTCACTAAAATGTGGTGAAATATGACAGGTGTAATGTTGTTTTGTTTTTTTTAGAGGATGTTTGTGTTGTGCATGTGGGTGCATATTTTCTGTAAGTAATCTTCTCAAGTAATAAACAATTAGTCTTTTTGTATTTCTCCAGTTCCAGGACCGTGTGATCCAGAAGATTTAATCGATGGCATCATATTTGCTGCCAGTTACTTGGGTTCCACCCAGCTGTTGTCAGAGAGAACACCCACCAAGAGCGCCCGCATGCAGCAGGCCCAGGAGGCCATGAACCGCGTTCGGGTGAGAGCCAGCTGCTGGGGCTGTGGTGGCGTCCCTTACTTTTACTAGTGCTTTAATGAGTCAAATGCAGAAATAGAACTGCTCATTTTCAAGGATCAAGAACAAGGTTACTATGTCCTCAGCCGTTGTGCACATGTACATAGTGTGAAGAAACCGTGTTTCTCCATGGACCCCAGTGCAACATATAGCAAGGGACAACAATGTGCAAATTCTAACAGAAACAGTACGATAAGCATTTTCCCAGTAAAGTGTGAACTGGATGTAAACCTTCCAGAATTATTGCACCATGAAGTATAAGGACTGTAGAAAAAGTGCACTCTTCCAGTGACATATCTTAGACAGGGATGTTCTGACTAACAAATCAATAGTGGATGTTGGGTTGGGTTTGGTTTCTATATACCATAAGCTAGCATTCTTCACTAGTTCCACACTTGGAAACGCGCATTGAATCCTGATTCTTGTTCTGATTTTATGGGATATAAGGTCTGCCAATCTGTTTGAGAAACCTCAGATAACCTCCTGCACAAAGAGGTTTTTTTTTTTTTCTTCAGCGGAACAGTAGGAACAACAAACAAATATGAGTGACAAACAGTTGATATTTGGAGACAGTTGTGCTCCTCGGGGCAGCTGATGTCACTCCAATAAAGCGAGGGCATTTTGATAGTGCTTTATACAAACCATCAGCCTATCACGATGTGAGAGATTCCTCACCATGACAACCCGCCCACCATGTCTCCCCTGTAGCCCAACTATCCTATAATATCACATCTGGAATAACCAATTGCTCCTTAGCCAATCACATAGGGCCTCCCATGGCCCCCCACCGTGTCATTTTGAATTTTGTGGGCTTCTTCTGACCCACTGTCTTTCTTTTGTTCCTCGGTAAACAGGCAGCCCAGAAACAGGCCCAAAACAGACAGAAGGTACAGTATGTTATTAATGTCAGATGCGTAGGTGTTCTGTAGAGAGTAGTTGTCTGTGTTCACTGTGGAGTGATTACTTTTGTATTTTGGTGATCCGAGTGATGATTTTTGTTTCATGTCGGATGTTCCTGAACTTTGGAATTGAAATAGATGGGATTAGCAAAAGGACAGAAAATATTAAAAGGAAAGCCCACCCCACGACGCTGATCACCCTGTCCAGATGTTTTGTATTCAGTTAGTCCTTTGTCATGCCTGTCTTGATTTGTTTGTTGATGTTGGGCTTGAATAGTTGGATAGTTTTGTGCAGTAAAATGACTGTTGCTTTTTTTTTCTTTTTTTTTACTTGTCAATAGGGGGCTGAGGGTGAAGCTTCATCTGCCATCGAAGTGGACCTGTTCATGTCCACTCAGAGGATTAAAGTGCTCAACGCTGACACACAGGTGAGTGACATGCTGTCATTCTTCTATCCATCCATGAAGCATCCATGTACTTTTTTCTTGTAGAGGTGTCACTTAAGGCAGTTGCATTCAGACTAAGGCTGCACAGTATTGTCAAAATATCTGGATCATGATTATGCCGCTACATGCTCTGGTTGAGATATGCCTTACCTTGTCACATTACAGATTGACCAGTGATTTGTAATAATAGCATGGGTTACAATAATGTGACATTCGATTACAATAACTGCATTCCTCAAAACGTGCACAGAAGCACTCCTAGAATTGGGATTGGTCTAAATGCTTGTAATGCTTAGAAATGTATACATAGAATCCCTTCAGTTTTTTATGGTTCGATGCATTACCATGGCATCAAGCCATTACCTAGGAACTTGCATTCTAAATGCTATAAGCTTGTGATAAATAAAAAGTAGATGGGCAATGATGAGCAAAATGGAAAAAAGTGATTTTTATCTGTTTTTACAATGGAAGATTTGTATTATAATATTTTAACACTGACAAAATGTGCTAGTTTCAAATTCATTACATAATATTACATACATGCGCTGCACTAAAACAGTTAAAAAGGATTAATTATGCTCTCTTTGTAATTAAACATGCAATTGATGAGTGTTATATCGTCATCTTTGCTTACCTGTAGATGTGGCCAAGTAATTTGCAATCATACAAATTAATTCCTGTTGATTTGTCTCCTCAGTCATTGGTGGTTTCTGACCTATTCCTTTGCAAGTTAACCGGTAACATATTTACTATGCAGGAGACCATGATGGACCATCCTCTGAGGACCATTTCGTACATCGCGGACATTGGTAACATGGTGGTCCTGATGGCCCGCAGGAAGATGGTCCGGTCCCGCAGCGCTCAGGAACATCTGGACACGGCAGACGTGCATCACTCAAACCCAACGCGGGATGAGCGGCGCCAGTACAGGATGGTCTGCCATGTCTTTGAATCAGAGGATGTAAGGACAACTTTGGTGTTTTTCTAAGCCTTAGAGTTCTCATTGATTAATACATAATTACATTTATTATAATATAATACATTGTTATCCATAATACATTATTATCCTTGTAATTTTGAACTGTTTTTTAACTACACTTTTTAATTTAAATACACGGTTGCAAGGTTAGTCACTAGTTATTTGTTTGAGCACCAATGAATGACACATATGTGGCAAAAAGTTATTTCTACCAAGGAAGACTATACACACAACCATACTGACTTAATAATAATAAACTATTATTGAAATATGGGGAGTGTAAGATACGATATTTTGAACAAAGGTCAAATGAAGAAGATGGATGACTGTATTTATGTGGTGCCAAAAGTGAGGTTTAAGGTGGTCTGATGTATAGCCTGCTTCCCTCCACTTCAGAGCCGCGAGATTAA
>JBBJLR010000037.1:1930477-1940717 GCA_037577145.1 Brachypetersius gabonensis
GTGTGTGTGTGTGTGTGTGTGTGTGTGTGTGTGTGTGTGTGTGTGTGTGTGTGTGTGTGTGTGTGTGTGTGTATTACGTCCCAAGAGCACTTGCGTATAGTGAAAAACTGAAAAAAAGTTGTTGTGTTTTGGTAAAAGAAATGCCTAAAGTGCCTATTTATATAGTGTAAACCCCTAATTTGCCCCAAATATGCTCACAGAACCCTTTGATTTCATTTTAAACTCCGTTAATGCATTACCATTAAAGAATATGTAAAGATAAACCTGTATTCGTTTCTTTTAATTTAAATGCAAAGTATTGGAGGTAAGCGTTTTTTGGGAAATAACCCCTGATCTATTCGGGCTAAAAATACAAGTGAGAGCTTGTTGGAGATTCATTGAACTGTGGAGTTTAATGTGTCTGGGTTCCTGCACTGCGGAGAAATTGCGCTTGGAGTGCGGGGGCTCAACCCTGGTGTGGAATTCGAAAAAAGGGCTTCCAGGTACATCCCGCCCTGAATCCCCTTGTGTGAAAACATCCAGAAAAAATATATTTGTCACAAAAAAAAGCGTAGGATATTTGCAGTCAGTGCGTCACTGTGAGGATTTCTGCATAAAACAATGAGTTGGGTTCTCAAAAAAAATCTGCGTGTGACTGAATCCACGACTCCTGATCCGCGTAAAACTGGGGGATTACTGTACTTTTGACTGAGTCAGACTGTATATAACTACAATATATATTACTACACACTATATGTATCACAATATTGCAGTTCCATTTTTAAAATGTTATTTAAGATTGTCATTTCATTACATTTAATACTTTTAATTTGAAATTTTAATACATTTTTTGTAAAATCAGAGCTTTGTTCAACATGCACTTAATGCATTTAATCAGGAATAATTATGCTGTCCTTGTAATGAAACTTGCAGCTGGCCAGTGATCTTTTAGTACTGTACTGATGATACTCCTATTATATTTGTAAAAGCAAAGAAGCATAGCCCCTTACTTAAATGTTAAATCTCATTCTAATTTAATGCTTAATCGAATTACATAACCTTCACAGACTATTATTTAAACAGCATGTCTTTACCTAATGTGTCCATTATTAGTTTTGGCTTTTGGAGGTCCATAATTAATTTATATTTTCACACTGAAAGGGGTCTCCGGCTGAAAAATGTCTGAGGAGCCCTGATATAAAAGATAACCGCTTACTAACAGTGCTGAGCTCAGAGGCAGGAGGAGGCTGGAGCAGAAGCTTGACTGCTGCTGGTTGTTTCCAGACTTTAGTATTGAGACAGTGCAGTTGCACTGAATTAGAATTAGATCAGTCTTCAACAATGCACATTATCACGTTTTGGTATAACAATATTGTATGGCTTTGGTACATCCCAACTAACAGCAAATATTTTACTTACGAGCACAACTGCACTATGTATTGAAAGTAGGGAGTAGATTTTCTCATGCTGGTGTTGGTCAGCTACGAATGAGAAGTAAGTATGACTAGGATCACTTATTGATTATCATGCTGTGATGACAACTGTGAAATCTATACTTATAGTATTTTTTTTCTTTCTCTTATTTCCTTTCTGTAATTGTGAGCCACAGGCCAAATAGGGACAATGTCATCCCGAAGTTTTTTCATTCCTATGATTTTAGATACTGAAAAATACATATTTATAGATAATTATTCATTTAGTGGCAGTTTATGGATTTTTCAAAATGATTTATTGTCAAAGCCCTAGAAATAATTGTATGCGTTTGTTATCAGAAGTGACTTTTAGAGTTCATTTTTAATTATTCCCTTGGGTAGTTCTAGCAGTTTTGCTGAAACTGGATTCTAAGAACTGTTTTCTCTTTTATAACACATCTTAGTGAAAAGAACATCTGGTCATTTCATTCACCAGAAGAACACTTTCAGTAGAAGAAATGTGCTCCCTTTTTCCCAGAAGTGAACTCGCTAATTTTAGTTTATTCAAATTGAAATCTCATTTCAGTTCTTGCCTGGGACTTTAGTCTTTTATTTAATCGCCTGGTCTGGTTTTGAGTTGTTTTCTTCCTGGCTGCTATACAATCACTGTGTGATTTTTCTTGCTGTTGTAAGCCACTGTCTTTGTCAGTTAAGTGTCCACTACCGTAATGTCTGTACTGTATTTCACCATTAAATACCTCTTTTTAAACAAGCCGCCCCCCCAACCTGCACCCCAGCTGTCTGTCCAGTTGTTAGTGTTTCATTCACGCATGTTCACTGTGGAGGGCTGAACTGATTTGGTTTTCACTCCCCCCCCCCTTCAGGCTCAGCTGATAGCTCAGTCCATTGGTCAAGCCTTCAGTGTGGCATATCAGGAATTTCTGCGGGCAAACGGTATTGACCCGGAGGATCTGAGCCAGAGGGAGTACAGTGACCTGCTCAACACTCAGGACATGTACAACGATGACCTCATCCACTTCTCCAAGTCTGAGAACTGCAGAGACGTGAGTGCATCACAGGATCACAGTGCAAGAATTTGCTGTATTGTTTTGTTGCAAGCCACTATTCTGCTGTGAACATGCCTGACTAGTAGTGAACTGAAGATGGCAGCGAAAAAAAAAAGCATGTTAGGATTTAAATCTTAGGTTTATACTGTCATACAGTTTTTAAGCAGCTTAGATTTGATGGTAGTGTATTGATGAACACAGTAGCTAAATAGTATATTTAGGTATGTTCTATTTAAGGGGCTAATATCAGGGAAAAACATGGTGTTGAAATAAGGCTTTGATGTTGTATGCAAACATTGTGTTAAATTCATACATTGGTCTAAATTTCCATATTCTAAATAGACCACTTGGCAATATGTAATGGAATTTGGGTAGTTTATAATACACTTCAGCCACTGAAGAAATTTAGATCTATACATTTTTAATTCGTGGCATCCTTCCTAATGTATCTTCTGCCTCAGCTGTTTTCCTTAAACTATAATTCACTCAATTAATTATGAGTATTTTTTATGGCCCCTAACTGACAGATTCAGATCATAAATAGTTTGATGTCTCGCCAGTGAGTCATAATAGTCATGTTAAATCAGTCAGTCATTAAATCATGCAGGTTGCACTGAATTAGCTTAGAGGCTCCAGTATAAATGTGTCAGACACCCCTGTCCTGGAGGTTTGTGAGCTCCAGTACTGTAATTTCTAATCATAGAACCATACAGTTATGATTTTCTTGCTGTCAAAGCCAATTCAAGTCATGAATGGCTGATTAATGAGCTGATTAGTTCGAGTCAGGTGTGTTGAAATGGAGAAGCACTGAAAGCCCGCTGTCTCCTGTAACAGGTGTATATAGAGAAACAGAAGGGAGAGATTCTTGGGGTGGTCATCGTGGAGTCCGGCTGGGGTTCCATCCTGCCCACCGTCATCATCGCTAGCCTAATGCATTCTGGGCCAGCCGCTAAATCGGGCCGCCTCAATATCGGAGATCAGATCATGACGGTGAACGGCACCAGCCTGGTTGGCCTACCGCTGTCCACCTGCCAGAGCATCATCAAAGTGAGGGTCTTCTCTTCATCTTCTCTTCATTTCTGCGCACTTTGGTGTCAAGTTTTTGATTATGTAGAGAATGGAAATGGTTTATTTTGTGGATTTAGGAAGAATCTTCGACTACTAGGTTGCTCGGGAACTCTAGCCTACTGTTAAGAAGCTTCTACTTGGCAGAAGAATTTATGAATTGAGTTAATGAAGTGAATTTTAAAAAAGTTACGTTTATTTATAACCAATAATAAAAGAATAGAATTTATTTTTTTAACATGTGGAACAAGTTGTTTTTAATAAAATACCTTGCAGTTTTACCGTACAGTGATTTTACTGTGGTTACGATATTTTAAGGCACCAAGCAAAAAGGTTTAAGAATGATGTTCCAGGAACATGCTTATAGCCAGATGTCGCTTACTCTCCATATGTTACCTGGGAACCTTTTAGTTTTAATTTATTTTTAATTCCACATTTTTAGCAATGTTCTACATAATGCATGTGGTGGTATTAGCTGTATCAGAAGAGTAAGGGTGATCATTTTGTCTTGAATAAGTTGTGTATGTCCTCACAAGGGGCTGAAGTCTCAATCCAGGATTAAGATGAACATTGTTCGATGTCCTCCGGTCACCATGGTCCTCATCCGCAGACCGGACCTCCGATACCAGCTTGGCTTTAGTGTACAGAATGGCATTGTGGGTAACTTTTGGCCTTACGTGTTCTATTGTGTGTTCATGCAGTTACTGATTATATCTGCAGTTTTAAATCATGTTAAGGATATTGTGGAGGAAAATGATAGTCTTCACTCTCATTTGAATTGTCTGAAATTAGATGTTGTGAACGTAGCTATCTTAAAGTAAGAGCATATTGATTATTCCAAAGCAGTTATTTCCATTGGAAACTTGGATCTTTGTTAATAATTTAATAAAGAATAAATATTATAATTATATTGTTTGTTCAGATGCATTTAGACAGTTTGTATAGACATTTGCAGTACATGATGAAAAATATTAAGGGTAAAATTGATAGTTTTAATTCGTATTTAGTTTAAGTTTGCGTTTTCTTCTCGTTCCAGATTTGCAGTCTCATGAGGGGAGGTATAGCTGAGAGGGGCGGAGTCAGGGTGGGCCATCGCATCATCGAGATCAATGGCCAGAGTGTGGTGGCTACACCCCATGAGAAGATTGTTCATATTCTTTCAAATGCAGTTGGAGAGGTATGGAATAACTAACAGCACAGTACAGTGATAACTCTTTATAGCAAAGAATTAGACAATTACAGTCAGTAGTTGACAAGTATTGAATCAGTACAGAGTTAAATTCTGTTTTTTGTTTTGTAAAAGGACATTCGGGTGTAATACTGACATTTTAATGTTATTTGTTACATTATATAATCTTCTGTACTGCAACATTGCATCACTAGTCATCTGTTATAATGGCGATTTAAAAACCGTTACCATAGTTACACAGCTGCAGTGAGACACTATATGGCGTCTCCCTGCAGTATTGTGACACACTAGTATTGGGACACTTGTTTTCGAGGGTTTGGGCCAGTCTTAATGCTTCAGCATACCAAGATATGTTGGACAACGTCATGCTTCAATTTTGTGGACACGGTTTGGGGAAGAACCTTTTCTATTCCACCGTGACTGTGCCCCAGTGAACAAAGCACTCCACATTAAAGTCTGTGTATTTGAATGCTATATCATTCCTCTGTATCCACCAGCTAAAGAAACTAACCATTTCAAG
The DNA here is from genome assembly GCA_037577145.1 of Brachypetersius gabonensis. Lineage (NCBI taxonomy): Eukaryota > Metazoa > Chordata > Actinopteri > Characiformes > Alestidae > Brachypetersius > Brachypetersius gabonensis. The sequence continues at coordinate 1,935,710 of JBBJLR010000037.1, forward strand.
CAGCTTTTCAAAGGTTCCACCCATCTTTGATATACATCATATATACATCATATATACAAAATATATACAAAATCTCACTGTTAGATGCTTTTGTATGCAGGTGAACGTTTTTACAATAGATGGTTTATTTAGTCATTTTACCAACATTATCATTTAAATTAAAGCCACAACATTGAACACATTTTAAGGGATTTCATCTTGTTGTGGTGATAAATTACACTGTATGCTCGTCACAGCCCCTTCGAATCAGCCCATCTCAGAGCCAGGATCTCTAATGAAGCATTTTTAACACATTGTGAAGGGCAGATGAGTGGTAGATAATTTCATTAATTATGTATGCGCTCAATTTCCTTCTCTCAGATCCATATGAAGACCATGCCTGCCGCCATGTACCGCCTCCTGACTGCCCAGGAGCAGCCCGTCTACATCTGAAACACACCGAAAATGCCAGGGCTACATCTCACTCACATTTTGTTTTATTTATATGTTGAATATTTATGTGATTGTTTACATATTTATTACACTGGATGTAAATCTTTTTTTCTCTCAGAGCGTTTTGACCTGCCTTAATCTGTCTGGGTCCTGACTGACAGCTGAACATGAACTGTAAGGCTGGGGCTACACTGGAAGAAATCTTTTAATAGTAATGAATCATCTTTGCTCCAAAAAAGCATTTTTTTTCCAGATTCAGTGATGTTTTAAAAGTGTTTTTCTGATTAAATGTGAGCTTCATAAGTGGAATATAATGCAAAAACAATCCTCTGTTGACTTCCACAGGATATCTCGACTCAAAATAGTCTTGTACAACAAGAAGTGTAAAACCACTTCAGCTATATACTCAGGCTCCTGTTTAAATCTGGAAAGGATTTCAGTGTATTCAAGCTGTATTACTTGGTCAGTTAGTAGTGATATATATAGATAGCATCACTGTCTACATATGTATTGTGTTGTATCGCTACAAGGGGGAATTGTAGTGCAGCAGTTGGGAAATATTTCATTGCCGTACGTGATATTACGAGTTTTTGAAAGTATTTTTAGTCTTTCTGTGGCCCTGTGGAAGGCCAATCTACACTGCATGTTACTTTAGAAGCAGCAGTTTTGCAAATAATTGTCTTAAAACAGTGAATCTGGAAAAAAGGCTTGTTGTGACAAAGCTCTAAAGATTTCACTATGCATCAGGAATGAAATAGCTTATACCCAGCAACAACAGACTCGTCCACCTGGCACTGGCTAAATGCGTCATGTTCATCCAAGTACCAAAGACTGACAAACAGTAAAATATATGGTTAAAACACTGGACCTAAACTACAATAGAGACTATTGTAATGCAGTTACGGCTACAAGATACTAGAGGTTATTATGAGCACAGATGTTATTTATTGAACAAGATTGTTGTGAATGCTGTACACGAAAGTAAAAAAAAAAACAAAAAAACATTCAAACAGTTCTGTGCATCGTTTATTCTTTGAAATCTTTGAAAGTTAAAAACATTTTTAATTTCCTACATATCCATATTCACAGGGAGTCCATAGCAGAGAAAGACAGGAATAAGATGGACCTAATATCAATCACATTCTTCCATTGTATCCAAATGCGAATGCTAGTTATAAAAATTGTAAATATATGCATTAACACAAGAAAACATAGCTGGACCTCTTCCCAAAGCCTCAAAATCAGAGAGCATATAGTTTAAGGCAGTCGAACAGGATGTTGTATGTTCAGTAAAGGAAAGATCATCCCTTCCCATTTCATACATGGATGCATAGTTTTACAACACATTTTTGCTTTCCAAAATCTATAAATTCTTAGACTGGAGGAAATAACATACTGCAGAGGAATAAAATCATTACATCTTCCAAATACACGTAACAAAATAGTAGAGCTGATGTGCTACATGAAAATATACACCATGTTTTTTTCTGTATCATATAAAAAGAATACAAATATAAGAAAGATTTTCACTTTTGAAGAAGGGGGCAGATTGTGCCATATGTGCTTTATTTCAAAACTAGAAATCCACATTCCCTGTCTTACTGTTTCAATTTAAATGTGTGCTTTAATCAAAGCCCTTTGTGTAATGAAGGAGGTACATTTTTTTTTATGCACATGAAGGGAGGATATTTTACAGACGAGAGCAACAATCCATCCCACAACCCACTTGTGCTCCACACCACCAGGACACTGTCAAAGAGAAATGACCCAATGATGTGACTGGGAGAGGGAACAATCGAAAACAGTGTGAAAACATTCTGGAACAGTGTGATGGAGAGGAGGACCGTTCTAAAACATGAATAAGGGATGGGATGTTCTAGATCAGTGATAATGGGAGAGAACATTTCTATAGTCTCTTATGAATCAGGTCTGGCACATGAACCAATCACTGTTTGCAAGAGGACACGATCAATGCACCAAGGACACCCATGCTCCACCCCCAAATGAGTTTGTTCTCATTAACTGCTGCAAGTTTAGACAAGCTTCACTGTATGTCCAAAAAAATCTAATTTAACCAAACAGATTTAGGGTGAAGTTTAGATTCACTATATCACAATGAGTTTAATAAATCTAGGCTGGATCCATCCAAACAGAATGACCTTGCACAGGCAGACAGAATAAATATCTGAAATCAATAACATTTAAGTCAAGTACTAGCTTCTCATTAGACTGAATGTTTTTTGTCATCCTGTGAAGCTTGTCCATCCATCAAACAGCTGCTATGGAAGTTTGCATTTATGGGAGGAGCACAAATAAGTCAAATCAAATAGGCAAGAAAACTTGGATTATTTTGGCCTACAGTTCTGTGTCATTGTATTTCTGTGGGTTGTAGTAGCCTCTGCGTGTCTGTTCAGAGAGCTGGCGGCGATACTCTTCCTCGTCATCGTCAGCAGCAGAGCGGTATGGGCCTCGGCTCTCTGAGTAGGATAGCTTGGATGATGAGCTGTGAGACTCTGAGTTGGAGCTGGAACTGAGACATATAAGAGGTGATGAACAAAGACACTCCTGCCAATGATCCATTAATAGAACTGTACATTAACACTGAGTGTAACACTGGACTCACCCAATAGGTTGTGGTCTGTTTTGATTGGGCTTTGGTTTCAAAGGAACAGCATAAATGTCTGGATGCTTCTGAGAGATTTCCAGCTGCGAAAAGATGGGGAAGATTTCCAGTAATGTTCCAGTAAAGTCTAGTATGTTCATTTCTGACCTCCGCAATAATTCAATAGATCACAGATTGATATGGTTCTATTAACATTTGCTGCGATTCATGTTTTTACAAATGTTTACAAATGCATCCATGTTTAAATGACGTTTTGTTAATTTTTTGAGTGAATAGAAAATCCTATTTTCATCAAAATGTAATTTGAAAGTTCTTTTTTCCTTATGTGTTGTGATTTGGGATCAGTTATCAATAACTAGCAGATAAAGAAAAGAGAGAGACTAACCCTTGCATGTTCAGCCTCCTGCAGTTCCAGCATCCTCTGTGCTCGGGCCTGGTGGTCCATCTGCTCAAAGGCCTTCACTTTGCCCAGGAACGAGCGGCTGGATGGATCTTCCTTGCCTGAGATGGGTTCCTGAGTTGAAACGGGCCGAGTGGAGAAGCTGGGCTTCTGGGCCACAGGCGGTGGAAGGGGTTTAGAGCTGGAGGGGGTGTCACTGCTCACTGTGCTGCTGGACTGAGAGTCAAAGCTTCTGTTGTCACTGCCACGAGTCTGAGACCTGACCTGCAAGAAACATGAAGGAAGGTCAGTTCTCAGGGTTACGGACACACACATTGTGTAACAATATTATCTAAAAAGTTCAAGGTGCTACTGCTATTTTAAGCTATGCGATAAACCTCTGAATGCTTTGCTTAGAAAGTACAGTTGAAGGATAGTCGAAAAAATAATATAGAAAATTACATCCAGAATATTACAGCCTGGAGAGGTGGGAGAATTGCATAGTGTCTTCCAGAACAAAACAAAATGGGAATAGGTTACCTTAGGGGGCTCTGGGACAAAGGAAGGAGGAGGACTGGGGTCTCGCAGCACCTCTCTGCTGCCCACCCGTTTCATACGGGGCACAGGGGCGGGTTTCTGCAGGGGGAGAGGGAAGGAGTGAAGAGGGTCAGAGGGTCAACCCACATGCCCAACCAGCACACCAAATTATCTTATTTTAATATATAATATCTAAATAAATATATCAAAAACAAACCTTATTTAACGTTACAAGTTGTTTTACTTGTGCAGCTTCACAAAAAAACTCTTTTGTATGATGAGACTACTTCTCTCTATCTTATAAGTCACAGAGACTTCTACTTCAGGCAAATAAGAAAATGTATAATGTGTAGACCTGATAATTCCCAAATACTAGCGTTAGCAGTTGCACTGAGGTTGAACCATAAAACACATGCACACACAGCTTGACCCATCCATTAACTGCAGTTCCACGTGCATCCACCAGAGGACATCAGTGGCAGAACACTTGGAACTTTCTTTTACAAAAGAAGCATATTTACAGGGATTGGGTTTTCCTAACTTTGCTGCAACAGCCATCTCGGAAAGCTTTAAACGAAATGAAAAGCATTCAGGCCCAAGAACATTAATGAGGTCAGTTACTGATGTACTGATCACAAACATCACTAAGGTTTTGGATGGAGCTCCATCTAGAGTAAATAGGCAGAACTGATGTTGTTGGTAGACCTTTCTTCCAGACATGCCATTGTCTCCATATAGTCATTCTCATTACTGACAACCAGTGATGGGAATAACGGCGCTATAAGTAAACGGCGTTACTTTTTTTAGTAACGAGTAATCTAACGAATTACTGTTTCCCCGTTACACCGCCGTTACTGTTACTGACAATAAAATCCGTGTTACTATAACTTAGAACAGTGAAGCGGTTTTCATGCGAGCAGCGTCTCTCTCTTTCTCTGGGGGGTGTGTGTGTGTGTGTGCGTGTGTTCAGGGCCGGGGCGGGACACAACCAGTGATGATGATTGGTGTGTCTGTAAACACGTGGTGTAACTGAGAAC
>JBBJLR010000037.1:1952282-1966129 GCA_037577145.1 Brachypetersius gabonensis
GAGAGAGAGAGAGAGAGAGAGAGAGAGAGAGAGAGAGAGAGAGAGAGAGAGAGAGAGAGAGAGAGAGAGAGACACTAGGAGGACTAGAAGAGAGAGGCCACTGGATTGGCAGTTGATTCAAAACATTAGTTTAATTATAATTCTGGCTTGAGAGATCAGAGGCATTCCATACCTCTGTGCATCTAGTGCTAAAGTGAAGCAACTGCAGTGCAGAACATCAGGGCTGAGCATTACATGATTTGTTAAACACTGGTGCAATATTATCCTTTGAGCTTCTGTTATCAGTTTTAGTCAAGTCGACTCTTTCTGTCATGCAGTTTCACCAGCGCTAGCCCATGCACTAAAACCAGCGCTAACCCATGCAATAGTACCAGAGATAACTCATGCAATAGTAACAGCTCTAGCACATGCAATAGTACCAGCTCTAGCACACGCACTAGTACCACAGATAACCCATGCAATAGTACCAGCTCTAGCTCATGCAATTAATCAGTTATAGACTAGATTTTAATTCTATCTCAGAATGTCACAAAGTGGCAAATGTGTTCATAAACAGTTGAAGTAAGGCACAAACTGACTATTTGTGCGACTATTTACTAATGTTATTTACAACAGCACAGATCAGTCAACTGCACAGCTCTGTAGTGCAGCATTACCATATACAGTAAGCAAACACTAATTGTATTCAGTCTTTCACACTACGTGAATTGTTTATAAGTCACTCAGTGGTTGGGGCCCTGAACAAATCTTGGAGATGTTTGATGCATATTAGCCTGGAAGATCTCCTAGATCAGCTGAAGCTGGTCAGTTAGAGGTGCTCAGATCAGAATAAAAACTGGGTGAAATGAGGCATCCCTAACTGTTACCACTTAACTTACAAATAAACTTAAAATTGACCAGTTTTCCACTGCTTTTACCCACTAATAAGATCTAAAATAAGTCTAAAATAAGTAGTCACTATGCTATCCACACAAATGCTGGGGTAAAAATACTATAGATAAGTAACTTGCTGCTAAGTAGTTTACTAGTAACACAAATTGTGGTTAGGGGTTGTTCTCTACAGTCCATTATTGTATGTAATAGATGTAAGTAATATTGACGTGATATTACACATGGAAAAGCTATTGCACGTAATAGCAAGACATTGCACATAATGATAATTGAAATTTCCTTCCAACCAAAAATACAGAAAATAATACAGCTAGACATGAAGCTTAAACAGTTCTGGGGAGTAGCATTAAGGTTTCTCTCATTTTGCAACATTGTTAAAAAAAAGGCACAACAAAAATACTTCTGTGAAAAATACAAAATAACACAAAAAGGCATTACTAACTGATTTGAGTATATCCCTCTGTGATCCCTGACTGGTTTCTAACTCACAGGGTGTGAACTGAGCAATTTATCTTTCATGACAAACACTGAAACAATAACTTCCACTGTACGCCACTGATAAGTCCATAAACCCAGCCAGACCGAAACTGGGAGCTGACGACTTATCACATGGCATTTTGCTTGCCAAAGAGACAGCAGCAACTTGAGAGAGAAAGAGAGAAAAATACTGAGAAAGAGAGAGAGACAGAAACTTGTGAGGTCACAGTCACTCAACAAGACAAGCAACAAGCTGACAGACGTCTGATGCGTCGAATTAGAGGAAAATGTGGCTTAGCTGTGCTACAATGTGAAAAATTAAAGTGTCACTGCAGTGAACCGTGAATATCATTCAGTTACATAAGAATCAGACACATATTCTTAATCACGTCTTGCCTTTTGCATCCCTCCAGAGCACATCTGAATGTGAATAGACAGATCAACCGTCAGGTATAGTCTCTGAACTAAAACTGAATTTTTGATGGGACAGAGACAGTGCTCCTTGCGGATACCATCAAGTGGTTTGGCTCGGGATGTTTATATCAGTCCTAGCAAGCACAGCGCAGAGCAGCAGGTCTAATGTTAATCTTTTACTCCCTGATATGAAAGCGAAGAGACAGTCAGTGCCAGTCAAGCGCAGCTTCAAACCTCTGCACATGGAGCATACCAGACTCCTGAGTATTATGCAAGAACGCAGCTTCAATCGGGCTTCGCTTAAAGGAACGTGAGAATGTGAAAATGACCATGTTCTCCAGTGGCACCTACACATACACATTTACCTACAAACAAGAGACACACTCTGTGTCAAACAATGTATATACACCTGCTCATTTTTCTGAAATCAAGGATATTAGTCTGCCTGTCTTCATTTTGCCACAGTAACAACCTCTTCTGGGCTTAACACCAGAAGATGCTGTGCATTGCTGCGGGGATTTGGTTGCATTCAGCCTTGACAGCATTAATGAAGTCAGGTGCTGATCAGTTCTGCATCACAAACTCCACTCCAACTCACCACACAGGTTCCATCACTCTGGAGAAAACACTTTCACTGCTCCACAGCCCAGTGCTGGGGGGCTTCACACCCCTCTAGCTGCCGCTTGGCATTAGACACGGTGGCCTTAGATGCATTTTCAGCTGCTCCATGTTAGCAAAGCCTTTCTATGGAGACTATACAAGCTGTGTGTGTAGTGCAATATTACCACTTGAATGCTTGAAATGAATTTAAATGTACCAGTAATTTAAACATCCAATAAAGTTACAAGAAAATGTCTTATAATAAAATAATCATAATAATCATAATAATAAAAGTGGCAGACAATAAAAAAGGCTCAATAAGCAGAGGGCTTAGTGGTGGCAAAGGAACTCGGAAACTGTAAGTAAAAGAACATCTAGACTATGTGCAACAACGGACTCAGTATAGAGTACAACTCTAAATCATAATGAGTTAATTAGTGGACAGCTTCAGCAAGAATTTTATTTATTTTTAATATCTATATTTATCTCTATTATTGCAGAATATTGTGTAAACATTGTATTTGTATTTTGTTCAGAGTATTTTCTGGAGAGTTTTAGTTTGACATTATATTGTTCTTGTGTTTCTGTGTGGTTGTAGTATAAACCATAATGATAATATAATAATAATAATCATCATCATCATCATCATCATTATCATCATAGCAACGATAACAACAATAAGTCACTTACAAACAACAATGGAGATTTCTAAGAGGTATATGCACTATTTAAAAAAATAATATTTAAAACACTCTACCAGTAAAGCCCCGGACTGCAGATTATTTGTAAAATGTGATGGTGCCACTCTGCCCTCTGCTGGCAGTCTTGTGAACCACACGCTAAAATAACAGTTATTTTAATAAACGTTTATTGTTCATGGCTAATGGCGTAAATATTATCTGGGGCAAGCGAAAGATGGTAAACGAGGTCAAAATTACCTTACTTATCGTTTTTTAGGAAAACATGTAGGTTTAAATGGCCTTTTCAGATTTTCAGGCACATAAAAAAACTATTTTGCTTTGATTTATTACTCACGCACCACCCCTGCACAAATGAACTACCTGGACAGGGAGATCGTGTTTCAGGACGCACACACACACACACACACACACACACACGTGTCTTTGTCCTGTAAGTGTTCTCTTGTTACACCGACACGTAAGGAGACTTCTAGCAGGTGGACGGACTCAAACTATCATTATGGGGTCGGGTGAAGCTAACTGTGCAGAATAACTCATATAAAGTAAGGCTACGTGTGCTACAGAACTTTAGTAATTAATACAATGAAGACATTAAAACATTTCAGCAATACTCACACAGAAATACTTCATATTTGCGCTCACACGGAGCAGACTCTCCTCCAGCACGGGCATCATACAAACCGTATGCGGAGTAAACTTTAAAAATTAATCGCAATTTTCTTTAAAATTATGAATTCATACATTTCTATAAAGAAATGTTTAAAAAAAAAAATAAACAAATCAAAACAGCCCCAATGAACTAAACGCTATTGTTCTACTGCAGCCTAAATCCCGAACGTACCACTTTAACAGAAAGGGAACAAAACTACAAAATCAGAACACAAATATCCTCCAAACTTTGTCCACGAGTGTTTTCTCTCTCATTTCTGTACAACTGTGGGCTGCCTTATAGTCAAACATGCGTCCACTGCATATAGAAGTACATTTTCGCTGCTTTCGATAATTCAGTCAAAATGGAATGTTCCAAACTTTCCGACTCCACGTGGGATAAAACCTCACGTAGCAGACACTCAGAATTAATCCCCAAAGAAACGAGGAACAAAACACATCCGCTTAGTTTACTATTCAGTTCTGATACATCCATGCTTTTACAGGGATTCAATAATAAAATACTACTGGTACTACTTCTGCTGCTACTACTAGAGCTGCTGCTGCTATTAATAGTAGTAGTAATAATAATAATAATATTAATAATATAGTAATAATAGATGTATCATTATTCTTATTAAATATATCACCAACATCTACAATCATGATCATAACAACAATGCATAACGCACTTTTAATCTAAAGATTTTCTATGTATTAGTTACTTCCTACTATTTTTATGCTTAATATTTGTATTATATTCCAGTAAAGCACACTGAATGACCTTTGTGTATGATGATTGGTAATAATCATGATCATAAAAATAATTATAATAGTAATCATGATATAAACATTACTATTGTTATAATAATAATAATAATAATAATAATAATAATAATTAGTAGTAGTAGTAGTAGTAGTAGTAGTAGTATTTGTTTTAGTTTTGAATTCCTTTTGTGTTTAATTACATTCTGATCTGTTGTTTCAGCTCCTTGGCTGCTTTGCTGTCACAAACATTTCACTTTGGACCTTTAGACTAATTTCAGACCAAAATTATACCAAAAAGAGAAGAACAGAGCAGTGGAGCAGAACAGACCAAGAGATGCTGGATATTTTAAGATGCTCCGCTGAAGTTCTTGATTAGTCTAGTTTAAAGCTAATTAAGGAGTTTGTTTAAAATGTTTTGGTCCCCATTTCTTTGAAGTAATAACACTTTTATGTGAGGGGATTTCAGAATGCTCCATCCACCTCTGATTCAACCTGAAAATGCTGAGAGCATTAAGAATGTTATCTCACAGATAGGAAACTCAATGTTTCACATGACAGCCAAAGACAAAACCGCTTTTATTAGGAAATTTAAGCACCTTTATAATTGAGATGTAGTTCGGAGCCGAGAGTCGACGCAGACACAAATACTGGGCTTCTTTGGTCAAGTAGAACTTGAATACGTCTGTGCTGGACTGGTCCCTGCAATCAAAAAACAGAGAATTAAAACAATTTAAAAACTATTATGTGAAAAATTGAGCCACTAGCAGTGTAGACAGATAGACAGACAAACAAATGCACAGATGGATAAAATAGACAGACAGAATACAAGAATTTATCCACAAAACACAATAGTTATACAAAGCATAGCAATATGCATATGCATGCACAAATGTACACGCGCATATATACACACGCACGATGACCTTACAGATTTTTAAGGTCAAAATAAATTCACAATTGCAGACTCAAAGATACTTAAAATAGGCTACCAGTTATGACATCCGCATATCAGAAGAGTTTAAAAAGCTTATCACAGTGAGAAAAACATTTTTACAGACATTTAGGGTCTCGTAGCAGGAAGCAATCAAAAAAGATGGATAAAAATCTAAGCTCATCCTCTTTGCTCATTTAAAGCCGTACCGAATATTAATCCAGTCTGAGGGAAGAGAAGTTCTGATTTGAGTCTTTGAAGCTTTCTGCACATAATATGAAGTTAATCTATAATTAAACAGCTACTTCATAATGATAAACATTCAACTCATCAGTTCCATACTGCAATGAAGCCATGGAAATAGACTTAAATCAATCAATGACATACTGGCTTCAAAAAACTGATATGAAAAAAATTATGTACTAGTTTAGTTTTTATTTCTTTTTCTATCAGCAGTAAATAAGTGAAGCACACATCCCTCCATCAGGATTTGTTTACCAAACACCAGAAGGCTGCAGGTGCTGGTGACTCATACATACATGACGTACCTTCAAAACATAAAATGAAAAAGCATGGATTGACCTTGCAGTGATCTTTAACCATACGTTCCCTCAGCAGAAACGGATATGGGCTGAACATAACAAACTGTTCTAAAAGAACTGATAGCGTGAACGCTGACCACGGAACGAGTCACCAGGAACACAGAACTGGACTTAATGGCGTGATTAAGCAGTGACTTCACTTCCCTAGTCCCATTCAGAGAGCATTTAATACGCCTCACTGCTGCACTGATGACTCGAAACATGAGTCTTCCCTAATGTTCTCCTTAGCTGAGGCCTTTTGTGACAATGAGCACATTAAGCACATTCCTGAGCTTCTCAGAATCAAAATGCACATTAAAGAATTTGTCCATTCATTTCTGGTTAAAGACAATAAAGAATATTAAAAATACATTGTTGGTGTATTAGGTATACCTATCAGACACACTCTTAAAAATAAATGTGTGTGACATTTACATTTTCAGCATTTAGCAGACACTCCTATTTAGAGCGACATACATCGGTGTTTTAGAGCCAAATAAAAACACAGCCTACACTTCGAAGACTAAGATTTAACCAGAGCGGTTAGAACTCAACCAGGGCTCTGTTACACACAGGAGAATTTGTATTAATTTATTGATTTTGGGTGAAGTCTGTGTTAGTGCTGAGTGAAAAAATGGGACTTCAGTCTCCGTTTGAAGACAGTGAGGGTTTCAGCCGTTCTGACCATCAGGGAAAGTGTCAAGTTGGACTGCCCACTGTACACATTTTGTGTAAATCAGATGTGTAAATCTTTACGATTCAGTTACGATTCAAATCCAAAATGATTCTTGATGCATCACAATGTGTGTTGTCCCCCATGGCAGGTCTTAAACACATCAAATAATCTGTTGAGCTTGTTGTTGCCTATATTTTCATAAAAGCTAAAATGTTCAAAGACATCTGCTTTTAAAATATCATGTGTTTTTAATCTCTGGAGGCAGACAGTGTTGCTCATCCTCTGCTCTGTTTCTACTCAAAACTGGCACAGGTGATAAACAGAGCCTGAGAGGAGATCAGTGTAGGGTCTAATTTATATTCAATTAGCCAGTAACCTGGCATGTATGGCAGTGTAAATTTGAAATTGAAAATTTGAATACAAATATTAAAAAGATTACATTTTTTTCTGCACTGATGCAGAATCATTCATGTTTTAACTCCATTAGGTCAAGTCAAGTAGGTTTTTTGGCATTTCAGCCACATACAGAGTGTTAAACAACAGAACAAAGTGCCTCCAGAATGATGAAGAAAAACAAGAAAAAAACAGAAACAGCGACAACACAAGACTACATAGGTGCAGACAGGATAAGATACAGAATGCAAAGAGGGCAATAAAAAAAGATAAAAGCAACAAAACAACAGGACAAGACAACATTTAATGCAGTTGATGTCTGAATGAATACAGTATAGTGGCAGACACTGTATTCTAGCAAAAAGTCGTATGTGTGCAAAAATGCAGAATGAGAGTTAGACAGCTATAAATACATTTGTACAAATAAAAACAGCGTACTTTTTCTCACAGTAATTCACAAATTCACAAAGAAGCATCAGTAAATGTAAACCTACAAACTGTAGCGATATGTTTTGGTCACCTGACAAAGTGTTTAAGGAGTGATAACAGAAGGTAAACTAGAGTTACTTGCACAAATAAACAAACTATACAAAGGACATTAGAAAACAAACATGTGCTAAGCATATACGATAAATGTATATTGGTTCTACAACAGCTTTAATTGATAGAGCGATTAGAGAAGAAATAACGGTTGCAAGGACTACAAAATAATAAACAAACTCAAACAAATCATAAATGGTACCCTCAATAAGTACAATCTAAAAAAAACATCTTGGCACCTGTCAAAAGGTGGGGTATATAAGGCAGCAAGAGAATGGTTGGATCTTGAAGTTGATGTGCAGAGAGCAATCATTCGGATCCCAAGCTTAAGGATCTGGGCAACTTTGACAAGAGCCAAACTGTGATAGAAGGTTTCTGGAATGCAGGGATTTTTACCTTTCAAGGACAACCAGTTAACTGCTGACAGGGTCACTGGAGCCCAAGGCTCACTGAAGCACATGTGTAGCAAATGCTACTGTAGCAAAAATTGCTGAAAATGTTATTGCTGGCTGTGACAGAAAGGTGTCAAAACTCAAATGGTATTGCAGCTTTCTATTGGTCTGTGGCCACAAACTGGTCAGAGTGCCAGTAAATGCGTTCCAGTACCAATTTAAAGACCTACCCCAGTGAATGTTTTCTTTATTTATGCTCATTTGGCTTAACCAACCTAATAAAATTAAACTCTGTTTGCACGCAGCTTGCTCTGACACAACATTATCATAAAATGATCCCAATCAGTCTAACTATTGCTTTTGGGCAATTATGCAATAATTGTAATAAACCTACCTACATGTTCTCTTAATTTTCTCCTCAATACACAAACCCCCAAGATAAATTACTTATGAAGCCCAAAAATTTAAATACAAAAATAATCTCACACTAATTTCTTCATGAGATGGCACAGACCATCCATTTTAGTCCTCTTCTACCTATTATTTTAGCTCCCTTTCACGTTCATCATCAGTTTAAGGCTCTTCAGAGTTTAAAAAGATTCTTCACACTTTCACACCTTATTAATAGACCAGATATTATCGGTCTTTTCTATTACAGATGCAAAGGCGACCTTTTCTCATTGCTGAGATTTTTTTTTATAGCAACAGCACTAGTGAATTGTGAAGACAACACAGACATTTGATCAAATAATCTAATCTTTTACTTATTTGTTATGTAATAAAGTGATGCAGATGAAACGGGCTGTTTTTCTGTAGATGTAAAAAATCCCAAGCCTTTAGCAGAGATGCAAGACTTCTGATTACTCTGTCTGCATTTGTCAGCCAGTAGTTAATGGGCAGTAATCATCTCAACTGATTCGTTTTCTGTTATCACACATCAAAGTGAAGCCATTTCTGTCAGACAAGTTCCTCCTAACAAACTAACAGTGGGACTGATCTCAGATCTTGTGAAGTACCTCAGAGACCATTTAATATTTTTTTAGTTTTTTAAGGTTGCTCAATGATGCCACAGACATTAATTTGGTTCCTTAAAGGACCTTTCAATGGATGGTTCTTAAACGAACCCTGTTCACACTAGATATAATAGTGTAAAGAACCTTTTAAAAGTTTAAAGAAGAACCTATAATAAAGAACCTTTACATGAGGTGAACATTTAAAAAGCTAAACAACTTTAAAACATTTTAAATGTTCTTCACACTCAATTTGTTTCCAAACATGGTTCTTCTGAGAATTAAACGGCGTCTAAAGTATCATTCATAAAACCAGAAAACCCTTTAGAAGCTTTTTTTTTTTAAGTAGTGTTGGACAGGACAGGACAGGACTGACATTTACCATTCTGGCTGAATGTTTAATATTTCATTTGTCATGTTATGTAATATTCTGTAGTGCAGCACTGTGTTTTTTGTGTTCTTCAATCAGTGTTCTCTCACTACAACACCCAGCATTCATTAGCAACTATACTGAAGAACCTGGGACTCCCCTCTAAGAATACACTGATATAGGGGCTAATAAAACAACACTCAGTTCGGTTCCCTAGCTGTAATGTTAACTATCTTCCTTTCTTCCACATTCGCAAGTTTAACATTTCTAAATCAATTCACAAGAATCCACCACAAAGCACTTGTTTCTTTGTAATTCTTTTCAAAAAGTTTCCCCCATCTTCAATATAAATCTGTAAAATTCACTCCCTGGACACCACTTCAGGAGAAGACTAGGTATGTTTACTACAGACATGCTTAATAGTTTTATGGTGGCATTTAGGATAATCCTGCTTTTTGCAAAATGGATAAGTTTCCTTACCAGTAAAGATGAGGCACCGAACACGTATCAAACATCAAAAAAATGTAAAGGTACCAAAAAGGGAAAGTTTCTTTAAATAGCCTTTCAAAGAATAGTTCTTTGAAAACCAATTTTTGTAAATAAAATATACAAGCAAGAAGAACCCTGTTTATATTTACAAGAGTCTCCACATAAGTGTAACCTCTACTCTAATTAAAGGTTTAGTCAAAAAAACATCCAAGCCCAGAACCAAGTATAATAACAGACACCTATTGCAAGCTGAACTCCTCTCCCTCATCCACCCTCCACTCTCCGCACCATCACTCACCCAGAGGGTCTCCACAGTTTCCTGCCTGGAGGCAGCAGCTCTCTCTTGTTAAGGGGTGCGATGCCAATAGCAGCCTGCATGATGGTGATAAACTTCTTGTACTTCATGTTCAAATTTCCGAATTAATGAGTCGCTCAGTTCCGCACTCAGTTGCGCTTCACCCCTCGCCTCTCCACAGTAAGAGCACTACATACAGTCCACACTAAACACTACATGTTGCTGATGTTACAGATGACTCTGTGTCCCGTCTGCCCCTGTGATGTGTTTTTGAAGCCATCCTGTGCAAAACGCCAGCCTCTTTCAGTTCAGCCTCTTTCAGTGACACACTCACTCTCTTGCCTGCTCTCTGGAGTCTGACAGATGCCCATTTTGTTCTCCTTGTGGGATGAGAGAGAGAGAGAGAGAACGAGAGATACAGAAAGGGAGAGAGAGGTAAAGAGAGGGGTAGAGAGAGAGGCACGCATACAGAAACGAGAGAAAGGGAAAGAGTGGCACACGAGAGAGAGAGAGAGAGAGAGAGAGAGAGAGAGACAGAGAGAGAGAGAGAGACAGAGAGAGAGACAGAGAGAGAGAGAGAGGGGAAAACACACAGAAGCACCACGTTGGGCAGGCTGATGGCACGTCACTCTTACATAATTCTGGAGATCTCTGAACATTACACTAATGAAAACGCTGCTGTGAGGGGGATAATTGTGGCACTAAGCTCTGACAGATCATGTATGCACCCCCATCCCGCACTGCTGTAATCCCCTCGCTGTAAGCTTAGCCCGACGACCATTAGCATGCTCCTCTTCTCCCAAAAAATCCCACACAAAAAACAACAGAACACACACAAAAAAACCCATACACACACACATTGTCAATCCTATCAAAAAATGACCACCCAGACTGCCAACCAATCGCTGTGCTGCCCTGCAGGCTGTTTCACACCCGCTACCCCACATCCACGTTCACCCCACACATGTATGCTATCTATGTCCCGTGGCAGGGGGACACATTGAGTAAGCAGGCCGAGCGTCCAGCCACTGCGCGTGCGGGCAGATGAAATTATAGTCCAGCAGCTTGCACATCTGGATTATAGCTCTGGCCAGGGAAGACCATGAGAGCGAGAGATTGCTCTGTCAAAGAGCAATGGGACAGAAATCCCTGTGGTACTACACCAGGCCCAAAACAAGCAAAGCCTTACAAATGACAACCCCCCCCTCCCCCCAAAGACCCTATTTATACCCTGTTAGGTAACAAATGCAATCTCTGTTGGGAAATGCCCAGGACGCACTGTAATTTGTCTGGGGAGAGACAGAACACCTCTTTAAGTAAGTAAATAAAGGCTGTCTGCAAAATGAAAAATGATTGCCAATGATCATCGTAATTTTAACAATGAAAACTAACCAACATAAAATCATTTGCAATAGGAGGACTACTAATATTCATTGCAACAGTAGCAATATGAACAGCAGTAGAAATGATGATTTAATAATAATAATAGTTACAATTGTAGTAGTGTTTATATATCGTAATAGTGGTTATATAAATATTTGGAGAAATAGTAGTAGCAGTATTACTTTTAAAAGTCATAGTATTAATTAGTTACAATGAGTAATGTTAATATAGGAGTATTAGTAGTAATACAATAAACATTAGGAGCAGTAAGAGTAATATTAAAATTCATACTTCAAACAGGTTGGAAAAGTGTGACAATATGAATGTTAAAAGTGGGAAAAGATGGAAAAGACAGACAAGTTTATGGAATTTTAAAAACGTAAACTATTATCAGTGTACTGTGGGCGGCTTACTTGCTGTCAAACTGTTCAATCTGTGTATATGTATGTACATATGTGTATATAACTATTCATATCACATGCAAGCAATTTGCATTCAAGCTCAATATTGAATATTGCTGTTACAATATGGCTATTACAGCATATCTGTTTTATCCTGATTATTCTCTGTTTGAGATAAGCCTCTGCGAATATCTGACGGATCAGTTGTCAGTGCTGCGGAGTGTTTTCTGCATACTTAGTCAGTGGGATCAGTACAATACAATAAAAAAATGGACAATTTCAATGTCTTAATAATCAAATAATTATGAGTGAATAAAAGGCATCAGTAAGACGCAGTGATTGTGTTCTCATGTAGAAGGGATTTTGTTCTTCTTGTTACTACATCTTGAACGTAAAAAGGACTAAACATTTTAAACCATTACTATATGTGCTAGTAGTAGCTTTATGAAAAAGACAAAATACGTATTTTCCCTAAATTCTAAGGGCCTGTTCAGATGGACAGCTTAAAACAATGTTTCTAGCATCTGATTTAAACAGGACATAAACTTTTACACAGGCCAATAACTTTTCTTCAGTCAAATGTTCAAATCTGGTTCAAATCTCAGATCTCTGGGCATGTGGCATGATTTCATGTGCCTCTTTATCATTTGAGGGCGACGGGTCTTAATATCACAGTAAATAAGAAGAAAGTCAATATTGCATCCCATTTTAAGGTCTAAACATAGATAACTGTATAACTCCTCCCTCTGTTGCCCATCCACACAATAACCTGTGCAATAACCTGAAGGTACTTTGTTGTGCAATCACTATGATTAAGCATGTCACCATGTGCAATGTTGTTTTTCTTATCAGGTGCTAAACCATTATAGTTGGCAATAGTCTTACCATGTGCAATATTATGTGTAGATTGGGTGCTAAATCATTTCATTATGTTCACCATCTATTAATTACTATGTGCAACAGACTTATTGTGTATGTCACTATTTGTCAATATCACTTATATACTATTGACCTCTAGTACATGCAACATACTCCTAGCCACCATTCGTCCTATTAGCAATTCACAGTCATTCACAGTCTATTTTATTTTGATGGTTTCCTGCAGATTTTTGTTGGATTTATTCAGACTATTATATTTTATACTGTTCTTTGTGTCTTTGTGTGTCTGTGCATTCGTGACATAAGCAGTTTCCTTGGGGAAGTTTTCTGATTCTGATGGAAAGGTCACTGTACTCTAATGTCACTTTGTTTTCATGCTTTAGTAGCTAAAAGACACAACACTGTTGTGAAACACAGCATGACCATTGTGCTGGTTGCAGTTTTATAGAAATGGCACATGACATCAACAAGTCAAATCGCCTTGGTTTATTAAGTTTTGCCTCACTCATGTCTTACATGGGCATTTTTTGGTTTATTAAAAGACACCAAAGTGGATATGTTACCAATTTGCAATCTGCAGTTTTGTAATCTGAACAGTCAAATGACAAATCAATTTTGAAATCAGACAGTGGACAACTTGGTCAGTGCAGGCTTTTATAATCACACATTTCAGTGCGCCCAGAAGGGCTGCACAATATATTGCCTGCCAATTGTTATTGCAATATCAGTCTCTGCAATACTGATATCACAAATGGCCACAACCAATCAGTAATCCTTACAGGGCAACCAGTCACAGCTCCAGGTGAGTTACTGGGTCTTCTGATGAATCATGGTCTTCATATAATACAGCAAAAAAAAAAAATTTGAATCTTTAACCATTAAAGGCTTTGGCGAATTGGTGCATAAATGGGAAGGGGCTATGGTGCTGTAGCAAGAACAAGATGTGTTAGTTTGTGACATCACAATAACTTTGATTTGAAAATAGGCTGTTTCGTAGCATATCTTCCA
>JBBJLR010000037.1:1966229-1980954 GCA_037577145.1 Brachypetersius gabonensis
AACTATATTTACAGTCTGTAATTCTTTTAAATTCCAGAGAAAGGATTACACGGGCCATTTAATATCTCTGAAGTCATTGTAACCATGATAAGTAGCAATATTGATATTTTGGAACAGAAGTTTGTTGGGGCACAAATGTAAAGAGTTTTTTTAAAGCAATCAAACCATGTGGTGAAATAGTAAGATTTTATCAGTGAATCTGTCTGTCTGTTGGTCATATGGAGCTAAACAATTAAACACATAATTGACAAATGGTTACTGTTAAATGATCGCCCATGTTACAGCTATAAAAAGTAATCATAGACCAAACAATCTTAATCTTTAGTTCTAAGATTAAATTTGGTGGTTGGACATGAACGGGTTTTTGCACACAAAACGTCAACTTATTAAAAGTGCATCAAGAACAATATATTTTTCAGGTTAGTCAATTTAGTGGCAGTATTTAAGAACGGTGCAGGCCAGACAGACTCTGTCTTGACTTGAACTTATGTGGAATTTGCCTGAGGGAGTTCACCAGTGTGCTGAGAGGCCCGTTCTGTGTCAAAAACTCGATGGAAAAACTACACAATCATACAGGTATGATATCAGTTGCTATACGCATCAACAGTGTCTAAGAAGAACAGCACAGACACATAAGTGTTTAGATGATAGGAGGTGGGCACTATAACGATGTGTTATTATTGTGAAAAATTATTACAATACAGTTTGAGTATATGATGTGGCACTTAAACACCTGCAAGGCTGGGATCGTGTATTGGATAACATTGCTGCCTTCCAAGCAGGAGAGTGATGTTTGATTCCTAACCTGGGCTGCTCACCACCTCACACCAGCAAGAGCCCTTGGGCAAGACTACATTTGTTCAGTCTGTGATATTAAAAAATAAATTATTGTAGGTCTCTGAGGAATAAAGCATCTGCTAAACGCTTTAAATGTATGGGAGCCAGACCCATTTTTCAAAATCATTCTTTACCACCCCAGGCAACAGCCGAGACATAGTGCTAACCCCCCCCATACCGCCACCCTATTAAAAATGCTTCCGACACCCATGTGTAAATGTCAATGTAAATAAAACAGACACAGTCAGATATAGATGTCTGAACACTTCATGTAGCAAAACTACATTTTGTTAGAATAAGTACACGTCCTCTGTATGAAAAACACTTGAAAATTAGATCCCCCCCCCCCTGCAAATATTATTGCATATCTTCTGTTTGCTCGGTTTAACTGCTGAGTTCTACTAAGTTTAACATTCCAGAAAAAAAGAGAAAACTTTTGCACAGGGAACGTTTTGTTTTCATTTCTCTTCCAAAAAGTTACATTTAACAGTAACTGTGCAATCAAATGTGGAAAAGTGTCTCTTTCTGCAATATGTATCTATTTGAAAATCTTGTCATTTGACCAGATTCATGATACTGTTTAGCCATTAAACCCTGTTTGCAAACCTCAGAAACCTTATCTTTTATGCCACACTGCCTACCCTTGAGCTAAAACAAATTTCAAAAGTCGTTTACTGTAATCATATAACTCTGTGTGTACATCTGCTCAACAAAGCCTGCAAAATTGGAAGTCTTTGAAAAAAATAGACTCAATAGACAAAAGAGGCTTTTTTGTTGTGCATATTGGTAAACATGAACCCAAAATATCAATATTCTTACATCAGAGAATTCAAAAGGGAAAATCCAACTCTGGTGGATTAGAGGCGGATATCTTGTAACATCATAAATAACAACAAAACGTGATGTTTTCTGGCCTGACCAACTGTAAAGTGACCTCAGATGTTAACATAATTCCACTTAGACCGTCTACAGAAGGGTTTAATCATCATATGCATGTGAGCTATTAATGTGTATTAACATCCAAATGTGTGAATTGTGTCTTCAGTCAAATGCCTTTAATGCCTTTATGTAAGCGGGTTTATTGTATTGTAAGTCTGATGCCACCACCATGTGCATGGCTCATGCAGTACTGTAGAGTGTGTTATGCAATGCACATATGCATTATCTCCAATATGCCTGATGCAGTAAAACACATGCCATTTGTCACCCACAGCTGTCAATTAGTTAGACAATACAGCACCAACTAATTTAAAGCAAATAATGGAAATTGCATAGATGCACGACTTAATTGTTGTAAAACCACAGGGACTTTGGATGAAAAGGGATAAAGACAACACTCTGCTTTTGAAGCTGTTGGATCATATACATGGAGGGAAAATAAGTGTGTTGGGTGCGGTTTAGGTGCATTTACATTATGGATTCTTAAAAGTCCACCATCTTGAAAGGTTTATCCAAAATTAAAAAAAAACTAAGTGAATGGATTTTCACTGATTCTTCAATGGGTGAATCAGACATAACTGGCAGCAAGAAAATGAAGGTTGATGGGAAAGACTGCATTGGCAACAACAAAAACAATAAAAAGAGTTGAAGCAATGCTGGAAATCCCAAACAAACACACAACAATAAAATAAATAAATAAATAACATTAACAGAAGCATTTATAAACAGTATAATCCAGGGCAGAAGAAAGAAAAACATCACCCAGCCAAAAAAAACTATTTATAATCCTGTCACTCGACCTTTTTATAATCCTGTCATTTCTTTTTTTTCCTTTGGATTATTTTACTTAAGGCAAGGAGTGAACTTCAGATCAAAAATCACTTCCATGCAAGGGCCAAAAGTGCCTTAAACAAGGCCCATTTGTACTTCTTTTCCCACTATCAGACTATACCTTTCAGAATTTAGCTCATAGTCTTGTGTCTCTGGCTCAGGGTGGGTGAGGCAAGATCACCTTTCAGGCGCTCACAAGTAGCCCCTGGCAACAAGATACAAACCTCAGGATACCGTATTTTTCATTAAGTCACCGGTTGTTACAGTTATTAATCTTTTAACACCATCTCATGTGTAGCTCTCGTAAAGACAACACGAGGCTGAACTTGGTTCCTTTTCGAATAATCCCGTTCCACCTTAAAAATGTGAGGCAACTCTAATACAGGCGGCTCCATAAACAGGTGCGTTACTGCTGCACTGTTTAAGGTGGAATAGAAGGTTCGAAAAACAGAAGTTCAAAAAAAGTAAGCAAGAGGCCCGGACACGGTCTACTTTGAACCAAAAGCCAACAGCTCAAAGCCTGGACGATAAAGTAAAGACTAACAATAAACTTCAGCCTATATTTAAACTAAAAAAACACACAAATACCACCGACACGGTTCCTGCAGTTCCTCCCAGAACAATGGACCATCGAAACCGTGTCAAAGGACAGAAAAAAACAGTCGTAAACACAGAACAACACACAGCCTTACCTACTCCGAGGATAGCGAAATAACTGAGTCTTGTATTTGACCCAGATCATACAAATCCAAGAAGAATGTGAAGTTTGACAGAACCGATTAAAAGCCTTGGTTTTGTACACAGTCCCAGATTTCCTGAATTTTCCAGGTGTGGGCGTGTCTTTGCGCTGCAGGTGAGTCGTCGATGAGTCACGTGACTCCAGTTTCGACGGATGTGTGTGTGAGTATACATACATAGTGTGTATATATATATATATATATATATATATATATATACAATAGACATGTTAAATGTGTGTATGATGCGTGTGTGTGTTTCACTTTTAAGCCGACATTCTTTTGGCTCTTGAGTATTTTTAATTGTGAACCCAAAGTGGAGATCTTGGTGTTAATCTTGGTGTTCATCTGGTTCTTTTTCAGTCCGATTCCTTCCATGTCAGTTCCTGTGAGCGGATAGAGCCACTTAAATAGCCTATTACATCACGCCCTCTAGTGGAGAACTTCTAATGCAGCCCACAGGGCTCCCTCTGCCCTG
Organism: Brachypetersius gabonensis; assembly: GCA_037577145.1. Classification (NCBI taxonomy): domain Eukaryota; kingdom Metazoa; phylum Chordata; class Actinopteri; order Characiformes; family Alestidae; genus Brachypetersius; species Brachypetersius gabonensis. Next base: position 1,970,052 of record JBBJLR010000037.1, read on the forward strand.
TTCTCATTTTCTTATGCTGTAACACTTCAGTTCAACTTATTATGATTCTGGTAATCGGCTAATGTGTTATATCAGCTGCGTGGACGAAAATATGTATGTTTCTGGGTTAATATTGGAGGGGAGGTTAATAACCATTAGCACTTCTATAACACCCCTTCTCCGGACCCAAAATGCTCAGCATTTATAAGTAAAACAGATTTCTGGTTAAATTGTTCAATAAATACATGACAAAATTCTTAACATATGCAGATTTTAATAGCACAATAACCATTATACAGTTTTCTATAAATACACAAACACTCATAAAATATATATATTACTCAAATATGTAATCAAAATAAGTATTTTGAAGATGTTTAATCGTTCATATCAGAGCGTATTGGAATTTTGTAGCGTGAAAAAGCAACTCACTGCTCTTGATACCTTTCCACCAAAAGTCTACAGGAACATTTTAGTTTGTGCCTTCAGATCACATTTCATCTCATTTCATTCCTATCAGATGATTGTAGGATTTTGGCACTTAGGCAACTAGACCTCAAACTGTACCTATCAAAGAAATACACCCACATGACCCACATGATACCTTTTTAGATCCTGCAAGGTTGTTATTTAGATCTTAATGAGAAATTGTATCATTTGTTTTTCAAATTCCTGCTTAACTCACTAATGCGAAATGGTATATTGTAAAGAAACTCACCCACATTCATTTCTTTACAGTGGTGGAACCAGGGGTATGGAATTTTGACAGGCATTATACTCTTTGGAGGTCTGGTTCTCATCACCATCACTGTGAATAATTTTGAGTCTGTTTCCAAGAATGAAGCATTTCATGTTGAACCACTCTGACGGACATGTAAACTTCAGTGACTTACTTATGCTGAAATATGGATAAAAACTCTTCACATGTCCCTATTTTAGGTTGTCTTTCACATTTCAGTGTTTTTTTTTTTACTGTAACTCCTTTGGGAGGGGTTTTGTGTGTAATAACAGAAAGAACAGCAATCTGGCAGGGAACCCAGAACTGAGACTAAAGTAAATTATGTTTTAAATCTCACATGTATGCTGACAAATGCAAAAAGAAGTAGAAAGCTGTACAACTCTACAGTGCGGTAATCACTCTGCTATTTAAAACTTGAGGCATTTTCAGCCTCTTTTGTATTAGCAGCAATAAACAGCGAGGGAAATCACACTTAATGTGCAATGTGTGCTTCAGTGACCTTCTGAGACAGCCAACAGCCAGCATTGACAATGTCTGAGTGCAACAGCAAGGGGGAACAACTTACATAAAATGCTCATGAAATAACAAGTTAGCATGATTTCATTTATATAATGCTAACTGGCCCACTAGTGAGCTATATTCACTGTTTATTAGCAACATTAGCATTTCTGAGTAAAGTACTTTCTTGCTAACTGTGTTGAAATATTGCTCATGGATCACATGTCCATCCCCTGCTTCATCACTCGTGGATCTTTCAGCTAGCAGGTGGACGTCAACGGATTTTGTGTATCACTATAAAAGAAAGAATAAACATTAAGTTAGCATGTGTACATCAAAAGAAAACAAAGACTCATAAGTTCAGAAACAGTGATGTAATGGCACAATAGACAAAGGGCTGATAAAACCACAAAATATTGCTTCTTAAACAGCGTTTGAAACTTTTGGGCGTTTACTGACTTTTCTCAGTTTACTCATAAATCATATAAAATTACACTAAGCAGGACATCACTGACAGTAGAATCAGACATGAGTGTGGCAGCAGGTCCGCAGTAAAGGCTTGTAAAGGCTTGCAAGTTGCGCTACCAGGACTTTCAGTACAATAAAGGTAGTAAACCAGACAGGCAATTCTGTGGCCATAATAGGAAACAGTAAAAAAAGGACATACAGTTGAAGCGCTGCCCTTATGAGGTACAACTGTTTGATTGCTCATGGTGCCCCCTTAGGGAGATATTTTTTCATGTCAAACATGCACAAATGAGTTACATGCCTGTTCTATAAGGTGTAATTGGTGTAATTAATTGTGTCATTTGGGGGGATGGTGGTGCAAGTCCTCCAAATTCCATTTGGATTAAAGTTATGCGAATTCTTATGAAGGTGGAGGGATTCATTTACGTACAATTGTTAAAAAGTCCTTAACCATTTCCATGGGTCCATGGTTCATATTATACCAAACTAAATAAACCAAAGCATTTGAACTCACCAACCAAACTTCATAAGCAGGTCTAAATTACTTAGCAACTTGCCTTGTGTGATGCATTCTGGATGATGCTAATTGTTTGGTGCTACTTGGTGCTTCACGTACTTGTTAACCACATTACTCTCTTGCTAGCCTCTGCATTACACTGCGAAACTAAACAACCAAACCAATTCATGTCTTGGCCAAACTTTTTGCCAACCTTTTCTTTTAAGCTTCATTTATTTCAACATCATGCACTCACCAAGTAAACATCAAGCTCTGAATCAGCTGTGCTGCTCTGGGCGGATGCGCACAAGTGGGCGCTGTCTTCGAGAGCCAGGGTTGAGCTAGAAGTCCGGCGATGACCTCTGTCAGGCCGCAGGTTTGGAACCCAAAACAATCACATTAATAGGGTTATATTATTGAGAGTCTCAGATCTGGGGGAATTGATTAAGTTCATTGTGAAGAATCGTAATGTGAGAAAACAGATGAAGACCAGTCGATGTTATTTTGTCAAGTTAATTAAATGCAATAGTGAGAAAGAGGCCATTGATAAACACCTGCTGTCTACATCCTCCTCTGACTCAAGCTTAATGTCATCCAAAGAGGAAACAGAGGACATGGCAGCAGCTGAAGCAGTGTCATTCATATTGGTAGATCTTGGAATAACATCAGGTTTCTGACAGGAGTCCAAACCTGTCAAAAGAACAATCAAATATGATCTATGTTAGTGTTGGCTGAATCTTGTGTGCCGTTCATACACCTGGACTGCCAAGATTTTCCAACGACTTTTTTATAACATAAAATGAAATTTCCAAGGCTAACATTTAAAGGAACAATTTTTAAATTCTGTTATTTAAATTAAACTCAGTTTAAACGGGGTTTAATTAAACGTGGTAGGACCTTCATATCAAGAGTCATTCGATTAATTGTGGGCTGTGTTGGTCTCAAAGGTGCATAAACAAGACCGAAAGAGTATTTCTACAGCGTATTAGGTCTCTTCTACATTGAGGCATTTACATATAAATATAGAAAAAACACTGCCACTGACCACTGGTATGGAATTGACGTTTGACCCATTCGAATGTGCTTAGAAGGGCAAACTAAATGAAAACCTCATATGATCCATGAAGTTAATCACTATCAGGTTGAGTCTGTGGATTTTGCAACTGTGATTGAGGCCGGACAAGAATTGCTTACTGAGTCTTGCACTCATGTGCTGCTGGGAATGTCAGTGAAACATGATTAAAAATTGAATACCTTTGTCATCCAGGTTTTCTAGGCTTTGTGCTTTCCTCTCTTCATTTGTGTCCTCCTTAACAGTTGCAAGTACTTCCTGTGATACAGACCTGATGGGCTGGATGGAGCTTCTTTTCCTCCTTGAAGAAGCTCCTCGGAGAGCTGCTCCAGTACACAGTGAAGAAGACGCAGAGACGAGGCAAGAAGAGGCAAGAGAAAAAGAGGAGAAACATTTGGCTTTCATCATAATAAATGCTGCCTTTTGAAGACTGGAATGAACAAGAAAGGAGGGCTGCACTTACGATTGATCTTTTTAAATACAGTACCACCCATGAACTTCAAGAACCTGTCAGCATAGAAATTTGGCCGGTGGACCGACACTGTGTCCTACAAGACAAAGATAATCCAGAAAAGAACAATAAAAACTAATAATTATCTCTAATGACAAATTATATATATTCAAACACTAAAATCAGCATTTATTATTTATTTTCGTAGCACAGTCTCCATCAGAGAAAAAGATAAAAACATATATTAATGGAAAAAAATGATAAACTTACGCCATCATACACAAGGGCTTTCCACGAGTGCTCAACCTTTTTGATGAATCTTTACGACAAAGACAGAACATGCAGTGATGTAACATTTCATGTTTGGATAGAGATTATATAACCACTCATATCCGCATGCCCTATTTCAAATCATCTTTTGATTGAACAGTGGAAATGCTATATTCCTCTCTCACTGTGTGAACTACCTCTAGTTCTTTAGATATCAGACTTTATCTGTTCCTGCTCTCATACAGAATCAGAACCAAAAAACTTGATTGAGGGAAGGAAATAGTTTAATGGCTTGAATACCTGTACGACTGTAAGATGTCGATAATTCCTAAAAAGATCAGCAACTTTTCGTCTTTGTGCTTGGCAGGGATCCCACCCAATCTACAAAAAAAGTTAAAAAGATGGCAAAAATTATGTTCAAAGGATAACCTGAAACAAAGAATAGCTGTTGCTGTTTAGTTTTTCTTTTTTATAATATGAGTCAGATTACTGAATCCAGCTAGTCCTTGAACCTAAAAGGATTTTTAATGCAATACACCATCTGACAGTGCAGCATAAAACCAGGATTAACCTGTGCAACACAGGCTTAATAATAAAGAATTCCAGTTTTTATCATCACAGCTGGAGTGCCCCTAAGCAATAGGGGCTATGGAATAAGGATGTGACTGATTTAGTGAATAACTTCAGAAACGCCTTTGATTCATCAGTTCATGAGACCATTCAACAGCAGCATCTAAGAATGGGCACCATATTCATCGCAGAGTCAGAGGAAATGCCCATGGTGTACTAAAAGTTTTTTCCATTGGTAATGCCCAGGAAGAACATGCAGCAAAGACGATGCTACTGCATGAACTATTGACTCTGTAGACTGTAGGTGACTATACAGACGCTCATTAAAACCACACAGAAATGATGCTGCGCCTGCAAATAATATGTAAAGGTGCAGTAAAACCACAACACTGAAATAGAATCATGTTGAGCGTGGGAGGCATGTCACCATAACCACTTTCCGTTTTTTGTTTTGCTTAAAACACTATTTATGATCTAACCAACACCCACCAGTCAGAGTCAACGCACAGCATGAGAGCAGCGGTATAAAGTTAGCACTGAGAGAGCAGGCTTGTTTAAGGTTTGCGGCTTGTGTGTGACCGAAGACTATTTTTTCCATGAATTCCAGACCTTTATTAATACAATCTTTGTAATATTGTCATGACTGTCCAGTCACAGAGTTACCCGCTCTCCTACAGCACAACAGCCAATAGCAAGCTGGACTAGTTTAAATATCAAAAATGTTCTATTTTCTGTCTGGTCACAGAATCAGAATCAGAAAGCTTTATTGATCCTGGAGGAAATTGCTTATGCTACGACTGCAGACACACAGAGACACAAAGACAAGAACAATGTAAAATTCAGCCAAAATAAACGTTTATAAAATGAAACTCTCAAGAAATACTTTGAAAGTGCTCTATACACAACACAGTATTCTGTATACACAAATTCTGGGCATAAATACTAGAGATAAATAAATAAAAATAAAAAAATACATAAATACATTTTACTATTTTAATAATGACCCAGGTAATAGTAGCACATTGACATTTTTCATTAGTTTTATTGTGAAATGACCATTTATCATCCTGCGCAGATGTAAAGTTAAGTCATTCCTTCAAAATCTTTCAGTAAGTCATTAAGTAAACAGGTAATTGACCCTCTTTCCTGCTTACAGTGGTGGTAAGACATTCAAACACTGCACTGTTACACTCAGTAAGCATTATGCAACTGAATCTATGCTACCTAGTGCACTACCCACTGCTCATTGTCAGTGGTATGAGTATTACTGGATGAAGTATGGTTTGAATGGGTAGTTTGTGATGGTCGCATCGCATAAAAAATGCAGTTCCACTCACGTTTCATCATCAGTGTCTGGGAGAGGCTCTGCTGACTTGCTTCCTCCCTGAATGGACTCCAGGGCTGTGGAGTAGAGAACTTTCTGGGCTCCTTGCCGCCTGCTATCTCCCCTGCCTCCTCTCTCCCTGATCTTTTTGTCCAGCACATGGACCCCCAGCAGCAGACTATAGTCCATGATCTTAAAGCTCTCCAGTACCTGATCATGAAACATATATGTATAAACACACACGAACACACAATAGTGCAGGGTTCCTGATTGTAGTTGATGTTGATGTTGTATAAGAACTATTTCAATAGGTGGTCCTTTAAAAGGCCTTAAATGAGGCCCATTTAATGGAAAACTTTTTTTTAAAGTGTTTAAGAACTGTTGAAGTTGTAAAATATTCTATTCACTCCATACAATCTATTAAGAAGACGAAGCTGCAAAAACAGCTTTTCTGTTCTCACGACATGACGAAAAGCAACATATTTATAATCATATTTTCAGCATACAGCAGCTAATCCACACAAGTTCACAATGATGTTATTAGAGGTGGTTTAGTCCAGACTCCTTTTCAAATGAGGCACATTACAGGGCACAAAATCAGAAGTCATTTACACATATATGTCTTACGGCCAGAGTAACAAAAATTTCTTGTTTAATTCTACGGTATAAGGGTGGTTGAGAAAATGGTCCATCATTCATCTCATTGTATCACATATCATAACTACGGCTGGGGCATGGGGAAGGGGCTGGGTGGATGCAACACCTTGGACAAATCATAAAATTGTCATGTAAAATTAATTACGACTCAAAACCACATACAATTATGTGGACATCAGTGGAAATAATAAAATATAAGTGAAATATATGGGCTACAGGATATAGGCCTTTTAAAGGATTGCTTCAGCTCTTTTCAAAATCGTCTCTGCCACCGGATCTGTAGTGCATCGTCAGTTATCATGGGCAATAATTTTGATGCCGTTTCCTTAGGAAAAGAAGACACATGCACTTCTCGTTGACTTCTATTATGAGTGGCATATGAGTCAGCAGGTTTTCTGTCTAGTAAAAAAAGCATCTACAATTATTGCCTGTGCTTGTATGCCACATACACGGCAGATTAGGTAATAAAAAAGCAAACGCCTTTTTGCTGATGTCTTTTGCTAAACGTCTTTTAAATGATGATGAAAGGTGTTTTTTCTATTGTATTTCCCTAAAAAAATCACACTGATACCTTTATGCTGGAGTGTATGAAGATATTAAAAAGATCTAAAACATTTTATGAAGTATTTATTGCATTCCAGAAGAGCAGGAAGCTTAGACGACTCTAGATTACAGCACTAAAATATCTACATTGTTTTAATTTTACTGCATATGTGACCCTACACAAATAAATATTGTGCTTCTCTGTAATGTAAATTGTTTATTAGCATCTGCAAATAAAAACATGAAAAATACCAAAGTCCAGCTGGTCACCTCAATGGCACAGCACAGCTGAATCAGGTGCAACTGATTACACTGCCATTTTCAAAATACAATAAGAATAAAAAAGGTCAGCGGTTTCAGATGACGGCTGAATTTACTTCATGTGACAAAGTCTTGTTTTTCAACTCATTATCTGTCAATATTGCATTTCAGATTACTATCAAATTTCAGCTCTTTTCAAACAGTTTTATTCCAGCATCCCTATCACTTCCTCGCACAAGAAATTAAGCTACTAAACCTCATTCAACCTTTCATGGAAGAAAGCGACAACTATTTGAGCACGTCACAAGCTGTACGTTACCTCACCGGCCTGTTACATACACATGCAACAGAAAATACAACCTATTGGTTGAAATTCTCTTGTCCGGATTAGAAATAAGCTGTTTTTTTCCTGCCCGGGACTGGTTTACTAAGCTCCTTAATGAATCAGGTGCCCTGCACTGTGTTGCCCAGTGGTGGATAAGCTGAGGGTGAAAAGGCCAGTGTGTCCCATCATCCAGACCAGATTTTAATCAGCTCATTCAGAGGGACTCAGAAAATGATGAGAACAGTCCTGCTTTCATTATGTTATAACAGAAAGAACACATGACTCACATCAAATCAGCAGTGTTTTAAATGATCTGAATGCAGTTACAGCACTAGTAGGAAACAGAGATTCATGATAATATGAGGGCTACATCTGCCTCTATTTGGCCCACTGTCTTCTATACATTTTCAACACAATTCATTTTGATGATTCACAATTATTACTTTATATAGTGAATTTACAATACATGTATAAAATGACTTACACAGTAGCACAAAACTATTTTTACAAACATTTTGATGTTTTTTATGTTTGAAAACTATCTATTCCAGTCTTCAGGCCCCAGCGGCTAGTTCAACACCGGAACCAGGTATTCTTAATGTTTTCAGGTGTGTTGGGTGCAGAATAAAATGTGGACTTTTGTGAATTGCTTAGCATTGTAGCATATACATTCAACTTAACGCTAATTGTTGATAAAACAGTGAACTGACCCGGCAGTCCCGCTGCAGCGTCTTCATAAGGGCGTTGTACGTGTCAGCATCAAAATGCAGGCCCTCAAAGTGCATCTCCTGGAAATCTAAGTCTTTGAAGGTGGGAGAGGATTTGGCTCTTTCTTTGCGTGAAGCTCGGCGCTTGTACGTTGAGCCCTTTAGGTCGTATTTGTAGTGCATAGTCAGAGAACGAGGCAAGACGTTGTTCATCACCACTAGTCGAATATTGACTCCCCCACACTGGACGCAGTAGAGGCCATAGAACTTAGGCAGAAGTGTCCTCGGGTTCTGGTTAAGATTCTGCAGTAAAGAGGAATGTATGGGGTTAACGTATAATTCAGTTAAAGCACAGAGTATAATCTGTCTATGTTGAACTAAGACGAATTAAAACGAAAACATAAAGCACAATCATTACATTCAGTAAAACGGATGAACAATATTGTGAAGTGTGTCCAAACAGCGTAAGTCAACAAATTAATAGATATTTTGCACCAAAATTTGAAGAAAAATGTTATATGTACATGTGTTACATGAAGGGCATGTGATAAATTATTTTTCACTTAAAAGTAAAAGCAATTTGCCAAAACCTTCGCGTAAGACTGCCTGCTGTAGCTAGTCAAGAAAGCTCATACAGACTGATAGGCTAAGTTTAAGTAAAGCACAAACTGTGAACATTTTCACTATGAACAGTGTGAAAACTGACTGAGAAAAAGACTTTTTTTGCACTGAATACATAAACATATAATGAAACAATGCAGTTTATATTTGTGTTTAAACCTGAGAAAGAGTAAATGTGGCTGAAACAGCCATTTCCACTGCATTATTTTCATTAAAAGATATGTTATACTGTAACTAAGGTAACTGATCCCTGATGTTGCATCATGGTGTGGTAGTATCAGTGTGGTGTACCATGTAATAGCCAGGAAGCAGTTTCTGTAGAAATTCGGCCTCTTTGTGCTGCACGGTCTTGATAATGAATTCATCATCGCTTGTTAGGTAGAACCAGGAGCTGCTAGCTCCGGGGTTGGACAGTTCAATTAGGGGCTCATTGCAGATGGAATACTGCACAGAAGAACATACACATCATCAGCTTGTAATAAGGTGTCTACTAAATATTAACCTTAAAGACTGATAACCACTGCTAGTGTTGTAAAAGGCTTCCAGTCCAAGAAGCCACTTCAATAAGTCACTTATGACACAATTTTATCAACCTTTCAGTTAACCTTTAGAAGTTTTCTGGCTACTCACAAGATAGTCATCAGGTTTAATCCCAAACAGTTCTCTGAAGTAGCGGAAGGCCACGGGGGCATAGGTTTTAAAGCGGAAGTCGGGGTAGTGATGTGCTGGGGTCAGGTTACTACCTTCACTAAGAGTAAAAAGAAAATATCATCACCCTTTTATTCACAGGGTCAGTTTTTCAGACACAGATGTGATAGGGATAGACAGAGATCTGTGACCTTTATATATTGTAAATATATTTTGATATATATTTGGACATATTGATTACAATATATAAAGATCACAGATCTCTATATACATACAGTAATACTTTGCATTTACACATACTGAAGTTATAGCGGGGGCACCCGCATATAATGAGTATAGTGCAGAAAAATGCCTATTTTCATAGTAAACCCTATATGTTCCCACAAATATGCTCCCAAAACACTTTAATTTCATTTTAAACTCAATAGCCTTAAAGAAAATGTTAAGATAAACCTGCATCCATACTGTACAGTTTACAGTGAACTCCAGCAGTGCTAGAATGTAAATACTGATATGTCCACTGTGTAGACTGTACTGTAATTCATGCATGTGTGTTTCCTTTGGTATGCGCCGTTGTTTTCATTGGCATAAAGAGTTAAATACAGTAATAAATACATTTAATGAATCCATCTTTTACAGTAACAGCCTCAACTCTTCTGGGAAGGTTTACCATTAGATTATGAAACATGGATGTGAGTATTTGACTGCATTCATTAGTTATGAATCAACACTGCTCTGACTCATTACAAGGGTATTGGATGGAGCTTCAGATAATGCAATTCCGCTGCTTCACATGCCCAATATTGGAGGTTTTTTTACGCCTCTATTTGAAACTTGGCATTGGGTACAGAGACTCATGCGCAGCTGCTGCAGGCATCTCATTTTTCTGCCAGTGATTTTCTATGGAGACTTTTTAAGCAACGTACCATGTCAACTGTAACTGAACTGACTAATTGGAAGTGATATCTGGATGCTTTTTTGGTCGTATAGGAACTATTTTCAATATAATACTTCCCTATATAGGTGAGTTAAAAAGACGAAGGGGTGTTATGGGCACAAAACAACCATAAAATGTACAAACTGATAAGGCAAGCAATAAAGACTGCACTGCTACTGCTCTGACAGACTAATAGACCCATTTAAGGTATGTTATCTACAGCTACAGTCATATATTACTATATGTGTTATATGTGCATTCACACACACACACACACACACACACACACACACACACACACACACACACACACACACACACACACACAAAGCGGATA
>JBBJLR010000037.1:1985062-1999086 GCA_037577145.1 Brachypetersius gabonensis
TACACTACTGCGTTACAGCAAAAAGTAATACGTTACTGTAATACATTACTTTTGTAACGCATTACTCCCAACACTGTTGTTAAGGCTCTGACTCAGTGTGGATGATGTATTGTTTGATGTAGACGGTATTTCAGTCTCATCATGATTTCACAAAGGCTAAAAGAATTCCTCTGGGAAACAGCAGCATACAAAAAAGTAAAACATTTACATTACATCACAGCATCCAGATTTTGAAATATAAGGACAATGTTTAACATTAAGATCAATTATAACAGGCTAAACAAATGACATTTTATAAAGGTAGGTAATCATATATATAGGCTGATGCAAAGCAAAGCATGTAAGCATAGATTTCATTAATGTTTATTTACACGTAGCTGTGGGAACAAAATCTCCAGAAGTGCCCATGGTGACCCCTGTCTACCTCCAAAAGCACCTGCACATCAGAGATCTGAGCCATTGATACTTTAAAGCCTTTCCAGAAGAGCAGACGTTGTTACTGCTGCAAAAACGGACACATTCCCAATTAATATCTTTGGTTTCAGAAAAAAGCAGGTGTCTACACACTTTTGGACACGCATTATAATCTCAATAGCTATGCTGAGTGTTGGTCAGATGTGCTCTGAGTATTTTGGATCCTGTCCAGTTCTTTTTTTTTTGAGAAAGAGGAACAGAAGCAATATTTGATTAGCCCCTGCAATCAGGGTTTGCTCCAGACACAATAATGACATAATTACAGACTTAGAGATTTTTATCGGCCAAGCCCTCTGGGTCATGTCCTTAAAGTGGCCTAGACTATGTTCACAATAACACGGACACGTGTGTCAACACAGTCCTACGCTAATTTCTCCCAGGAGGCTTTTACGGCAGGGCTTTGATTTAACTGGGAAGGGAGTAGCAATTGTTAGCATATGGTTACATATGTCCTGTGTTTGTGAGTAATAAGCTTTGGTGACTTATAGACAGAGGTTGACATTTTTTTTTGCTCTAGTACTCTAATGAGTACCTACACAATTCGTTCGCACCCAAATTAAAACATTTTCACCTTACCATGGTGATTGGTGCAGAAGTGAGGCTCCGGGGACCAGCAGGAACCATATTTTAAAACATCATAATTATTTTTCTTGGAGTGGTACTTAGAGATCCAGTGTGAAGTTGCTCGAATTATGTACGCATTTATGCAGTGAAGACTGAAAACTGGTGTGCATTTGTCGTACCACATACACCGATTCTTGCTTGTGTACCACTTATGTCAATCCCTGCTTATAGACATCTAACCTTTGTATTCTTTGCATTATAGATCATTACAGGACACCTGTGGACCTCCAGACCACAGAAAGGATCTAAAAGAACTTTTTAGGCTTTTCAAAGGAGCAGAATGGAGATTACTGAAGCACCATGTTGGCGACAAGTGTTACTTTCTTCTGATTATTTAAAATAACAAATTAATTGAGCTTCATTTGTATTAGTGGTAGGTGCTACGTTAGCATCTAAAATTTCTTTTTGACTGTGACAGTATACAATCTCTAGCCTGGTCACCCCATCTCACTTCTAACATTTAGAAAATGCCAAGTATGTCATTTAGAAATACCGACATGCCAAACGCAGGGCTTAAGCAAACTGTTGAAGTGGTCAAAACTCTTTCCACTGAGTAAATCTCCCAGATAGTCCAGTTTTCTTAAATGTCTGACAAAACTGACATTTTTTAAGTTGAACAAATGATCTTTAAGTGTTCTTCACTGGAATGGCCACTTAGCCCTGCAGGTTAAAATAATTTGACGGATGACCTTTTTCTGAAGAAAAAAAAATGTAGAATGTGTTAAAGAAAATGTAATGTAGAGAAAAAGTGGAACTTCGAAAAGATTTAGTTTGTTTGTAATAATTGTGAACTGGATAGGGGAAAAAAGGTTTGGTTCCTCCGGCCATAGTTTGGATTTGTGAAATTCCATCAGGCAGCTCTTGATTTAATATATTTATGCACTTATAAGGTTAAAGTAATACTGGGCTTCCAAAAGGAACACATTGATGTACTGTACATAAAATCACTAATTACTTTATAATGTTATTTGTATTTATTGTTTTTTTTCTATTTATTTAGTAATATTAATGAAAAAAAAGCTGCGTATCTAAATAGTTTTTAAATATTATAATAGCAGGTGCCTAACACTTTTGCACAGTCTTAGTTCTCTCTCAGATTCAGCCTAGCCATTTAGATAGACCTCAGACTGAATTGCTGAAATGACAAAAAAACTAATAATGTAAAGGGACTCTTGTCATCATTGGGCATTATGATATAATAGTGGGGATATTTTATGAACATTAGTAGAAGTCCCTCTGGTTGTAATCTTTGAAGAATCACTTTCTCGCCTTCTGCAACAACCCTGGCACCTGCATGCTATGAAAATGTATGGTAATCTTCTTGGAGGAAATGAGTTTCTCTCCTTCTTCATTTTATGGCCTTATCTCTCTTGTATTTTCAGGAGGAGAAAATGTGCAGCAAGTTCCTGATTTGGGTGTAGTGGATAATTAGGGAAATAGCCAGAGTTAAGCCAAGCATGGGAGAAACAGGAGCTGTGGGTGGGGGGTGGTGAACGTGTGTGTGTGTGTGTCAGAACATGTTCTGCCTTGCTCACATGTTGTGGCTGTGTGGGTTCCTGGCATTCTGATTTGTAACCTAAGAGAAAATCACATTGCCAGGGATTACCACACTGCCACTGCCTCACCTACTGAAAGTCTTCCCGAAAACGAATGAACAACACTTTTTAAATCTGTCTTTCTGAGCGGGTGCAGAGCTTAGCTGATTGGTGAACAGCTGTCGGTTTCTCCTTTGTTCACAGTGGCTACGTTCTTCACCTGGATAGAAAATGAGAGAAGGTGCAGCTTCTTCCTTCCGTGGACACTTATCTTGGATATGCTGAAGACCACTGTTCTGAAGTGTAAAAGTTAGTAGGCCTTTTCATGCAAGGGGGTCCAAGACAACAGCTAGGGAATATAACAAAGGAAATATAGCGAAAGCTCATTCACTGACCAGAAATAATCAAGGAGAACATTAAAGATGGTGTCCTTGTGCTGAGTAGCCTCACAAAATCTAAAGTATTATGGTCAGATGTGTATTTTTAGTAATGAACCAAAGGCCTATTCACACCAAATGTCATGTTAATGCCATCTTTCAAAATCATGGGCACACTGTGTTGTATAGATGCAATTAAATTTGTACTGCCCAATCAGTGCTCTGTTTTCATGGTTACGGTCCAGGCTAATGTCATCAGGACCATCCATAGCTGAAAAGGTGGGGTAATCATAGCCCCTGCTTCTTCCTAAGACTGTTAAGTGCCTAGGATGGTTCCTGTGTGTTAAAACTTGTGGTTGATGTGAATAAGCCTTAACGCTATTGAATGCTGCTAATACCCTAATAAGCTGTTTGGCTGCTCTCAGTAAGATAAATACGACTATTCTGAACAATAGATTCAACCACAATTGTATGTTGCTTATTTAGAAAGGGCAGTAAGATGCATGGAAGAAGGTTTTTCAGCAAAACTGTCGATACTAAAATGCCCCTGCGGATGCTCTCTGAAAGGACATTTTCCCACCAGAGAGGGCACCAAACCGCACATCCCTCTAATGCTGCTTTAAATAAAGTTTCCACGGTGGGATGACTGACTGAATCAACCCCAATCTCATGGAGCAACAACCTCCTTCTGGAAGGGAGAAAAACAGATGCATGGATTTCATAACACAAAGCTTGTGACATCTGGCTGACGATAAATGTTTGCCTCTCGAACACAGGGACGCCTGCCAGTCGTAAACAGTTCCATGTGTTGAAAATGTGCTGAAATGCAAAATCGTTTTCAAATTCACAGGTTAGTATTTCAAAGTAAAATTTGTTGATCCTCGTTAACCTTCTGTGGGAAATGAGTATAAGGCAGCTGCTAAAATAAATAAAAAAAATGAAAAGTATAGTGATTGTAGTTCGCGTTTGCCAGCGATATACTCTTCAGAATATAATGTAATCTTAAAAATCGTGTAAAATCTTCTTTTATGAAATGCTTTTACTCCTACAGACTACAGGGTGAAGTTTGATGCGTCCTGTGGCGTTAATGTCAGGAGCTTGTCTCCAGTGCCTTCTGAGCTGACATCAGTTGTACTGAAACACTGGCTCAGTTCAGCAGGAACAGGAGCCTGGCCTCAAGACCAGCCCAACATCTCCTAAAAACACACACACTTTCTACAATAAGCAGGAACACACACTGTGATGAATATTTACCCTGGCCTTGTAATTCTATGGTTCATTAAAGCCAAAAACACTGCATATATTCCACTGACTTGTTTTTTGGTGAGTGTTTTCTCCTTCTCTTTGGAAAAGACTGGTGTACTTCCTGGGACGTGCATCAGTGCATCCCCGCCAAAGGCCGCTGAATATTCCCACTGATCTATTTTCCAGTTTGAAAAAAAGTGAAGCATGTGGCATAAAAAAAATCCACTAAAATCATACAGATAATCACATATGCCTACAGTCAAAGCATGGGGTATAAAGTTTCCTATTTTAACCTTGAATGAATGATGGCATGCCTCTACTACACCACCCATATGACTTTACAAATTCAATACAGGCATCTTATTTCCCATAAAGTGCTGCCATCTCTCTTTTGAATGCTTAAAGTTTCCATAGTTAGGCTGTGTGACAGCTGTTCCCAATACAGAGCCAGTGGTAGGTGAACATGGACATAAACAAGTATTTAACAGTATGGAAACGCTTGCCTCTCTATGCTGTTAAAGACTTGGCTATGTTTTACAGCAAGTGAAGTTATGGAGGAGCCAGAATACTGCATTACTGTGTTCGGGACTAACCACTTAAAGCCAACCAAAAATGCATACTAGAGGTCTACATGAAAGAAGTTACTTCTATTAGTGCTCTACTTCATTTTCAAATAAAAGAGACATTGTATTAGTAATAACCTCTAATTTCACATGCGTGTGTGTCAGTCTTTTTAAAATGAAAGCATAAGTAGTGCAATGAAGAGGCTTGGGAGACAAAGGCACTTGTCCAAAGCAAATAAAACTCCAAATGCACATCAGTGCTTCGGCACAAAGGAGAGCTTTTAATTGTGCCTGGTTGGACGACTTTTTCTGGTTAGAGTATGACGTAGGTTTCTGCTTTCTGTTTTTAATGCAGATAATGATCCTATGACTGACAAGTGATGAGGTTGGGCTGTGCTCTGTAACTTAGAGGGTGGCCCAGTATAGAGAGCAGGGTAGAAACACAATACACACAATCATTTTTAAGACATTTCAGAAAGAAATAGTTCTCAGTCACTAAAATTACAAAAATATATATATTAAAAAATTCATGAGGCACATATACAATGTGAGCAAAAGAATGTGGACACTCAAACATGTTAAACATGCTAAAAGTATCATACTGTGACTGTATTAATTGGGAGTACATATAGGCAAACTAGGCACTTGGCAAGAGTGGCATTGGAGGAAGGGTGGCAAACTTTCAACCTGCCAAGAAAATGATGCCCTGCCAGACCACTGGGCTGTTGCAGTGTCAAACTGACAATGCTAACGGCATTGTAAAATAACCATTCTGTCATACGTGAACACACCACAGCATGAACAGCATGGAATTCTTTCTCTGCATTTAACCCATTCCCCAAGTGAAGCAGCAGGCAGCCAGGAACACAGCACCCAGTGAGCAGTGTGTGGGGACAGTACCTCAGCAGCACCCCTTTCTGGTCGCAGGCCGAACATCTGAACCACTAGGCCACCCAGCTGCCCCACTGGATCAATGCAATTGCAATGCAGAATCACTGTGCCATGTTTTCAAATACTTTACCAGGCTGGTGAGCCCCTCTCCCCTAGAATTGCACTGTATTTCTGTAGCATTAGAAGTTACCTTCAGCTCATATCCTGAAAAGTCTGCCCGTTATTCCTCCTCCACTAAACTGTCCACCCGACTGCCAGATGCGTATGCTCCAAAGTCCAACATTTTTTCTGTGTTTCACACACACACACACACACACACACACACACACACACACACAGTTTCCACTCTTCTTGGATGACTTTCCACAAGATTTTGGAGTTTCTGTGGGAATTTGTGCCCATTCATTCTGTGGAGCATTTATGAGGTCAGGCACGGATGTAGGATGAGAAGGCCTGACTCGCAATCTCTGTTCCCGTTCATCCCAAAGGTGCTGGATGGGGTTGAGGTCAGGGCTCTGTGTGGGCCAGTCAAGTTCTTCCACACAAAACTCATTCAACCATGTCTTTATGGAACTTGCTTTGTGCACTGGGACATGCTGGAGTAGAAAAGGTTCTTCCACAAAGCATGACGTTGTCCATCACTGGAGGTAAGGGGTCTAGCAGAAACCCAGAAAAACAAGACAATACTTTTGTCCATATAGTAAATATTAAGTCACACTAACTGACCCAAAAAGGTGGCCCACAGGGTTACTGGCTGCCCTCATGGTGACCGGATCCTCCACCCACACAGGAGAAGCAGAAGAGGACGGTAAGTGTGGTGAAGGTGAAGGCTGTGTGTTCACTAAGGGTCGTGACTGCATGATGATTCCCGTAAAATCCAGTTGTGAGTCTGTGTGTTTATGTGAGGTCAGGGAAGGGGTTATGACCAGGTTCTTTAAGACATACCTCTTCTCTCCTTGTTTTTTATCAGCATTTCTATAGAGACCAGGGGTGCGAATTCTGATGGCTTGTTTTATACATCATATACATCATATCAAATTATCACTATTGTAAATGTTCATATAATTGTAGTGTTCACATAATTAGTGTGTATATTTGCATATTTAGTAAATGCCCAACATTCACAGGGGTTACGTCCCAAGAGCTCCCACGTATAATGAAAAACTGCGAATTTGTGATGTGATTAAAAAGAGCCTCAAATGCCTATCTTTGCTGTGTAAACCCATTATGCACCCAAATATGCTCCCAAACATTTATCTCCATTTTAAACTCAGCTTAATACATTACCCTTGAAAAATGTAAAGGTAAACCCGTATTCGTACTGTACAGTTTACACTGAACTGCTGTCTCCCGTGGTGCTAGAATGTAAAATGTAGATGTTACCCCTGTATAGACTGTACTGTTATTCATGCATGCGTGTTTTCTTTGGTATGAGCTATCGTTTTCTTTGGAATAAACAGGTATAATTTGGTATATTTGGTATAATAAGGTAATAAATTAATTTACAGTAATAAAAATACAGGACTTTAGTAAAAGTGACCATTCTGACATATGTGAACACACCACACAGTGTGAGCAGAGTGAAATTCTCCTCTGCATTTAACCCATTCACCAAGCGGGCAGCAGTGTGTGGGGATGATACCTTGCTCAGGGTACTTCAGAGGTGCTTAGCAGTCTTGGGAATTGAACCCATGACTTCCTGATCGCAGGGCAAATTCCCTAACTACTAGTAAATTGCATTTTTCTTAATAATTTAGCACTGAAATCCCCCCCAAAAAATACAATGAAAGCAACAAAAAAGCCAAAACAAAAACATGCCCAGTATATCTACGGTTTCTGCGAATTTGGAGGAGTTTCCAGGAACAATTATTAGTTAGAACTGAACCTTGAATAAGACAGTAGATATGTACATACTCTATCATATGTTTTTACCATTTTACCACTTTTCATAAAGTGCAGAGTCAAATCCAGAGCTGACCTTTAACTTTAAATGCAACAGTGAAATGTTTCATCCCAGTATCTGTCAATTAATAGCTTGGTACATATCGAACACAGTCATGCTTGAGTAGAAATGGTTCTTCCCCATACTGTGTCCACAAAGTGGACGTGTGACATTGTCCAAAATGTCTTGGTATGGTGAAGCATTAAGGTTGCCCATCCAAATCCTGAAAAACAGATCTGTCCCGTTACTGTTTTCCCATAGCAACCAAGCTGTCAGTCTAAGGAGGCATCAGAAGACCCATTCAGGCATTAAAGGTCGTAAACGTAAACTGTGTGAAAAGCCTCATGGGGTGAAACACAGGTAAAGTGGCATTTGCCAGACACACTCATCCAGAGTGACTTACACTCAATAGTTACAGGGACAGTCTCCCTGGAGCAACTGAGGGTTAAGTGTCATGCTTAAGGACACAATGGTAGAAAGGAGGACCTCAAAGAGAAGAGGGCCTCAAAGACCCAGTTTAAACAAAATTTTACACTGCAATTAGTTATTATAACCTGATCAAATATATTCTTATACAAGGTTACTGGAAATTTACTTTAGTTTCCTACTTAAAATTTAGCTGGGTAGTGCAAAAGTACTCTCAGGTTGGAACAGGAAAGGCCCCTTTAGATGATCTTGAAGGTGGTATCCTCACCCCTTAAAAGGATTTTTGGCAAATCTTGAGTGCCCCTTTTTATTTGCTATGTATGTATTTGTTTGTTTGCTTGCTTCTTTCATTTATTTTTCATTCATTCACTCATTCAGTGCTATTGCATATAACATCTAGCTCTTCTTGAATGCTTTCAAACTTGTGGGTGTAGTTTAGGACACTGCATTTTTATACAACAATAAAAATGAATAAAACTTCACTGTGTATCTGAACACGGTGTGCAGCCTTTTCAACAACAGCCTTTTCACAAAGCACCTCAGGAGTAAGAGTTATGATCTAGTATCAGACAATGATAATGATAATGGTGCAGTTCTCACATGAAGATGTACATTAATTTCACAATGTCACGTTTGTGCAGATGTGTTCAGTCTCTTCAGCCTTTGCTTTGTTGATTTCTGTGCTGGTGATCCCTGTTTTTGAGTCATGGATGCAGTTATCAAACTCGTCCACTAGGTGTCAGGCAGCTCGAACAAGCAAGTCGTTCAACCACAGTCAGGTTTCTTCATGCTTTTGTAGCTCTTTAAAAGGGCGTAATTTACTTGTGTCGTCTTCAACAATTTAAGCTTTATGTGAATGTTAAGAAGTAACAGGTGACTAAAATGCTTCATTTAAAATTAAGAATATAGCTTGCATCGTTTTACTGCTTCAGTTTGGATGTGTTTTAACCGCTTATACATTCATGCTGTTTTCTGTCAGTCACTCAGAAGCAAAAAACTGACGGAGGCTGAAATTCTCTTGAAAAGTGCTTTTTTTTGGCTATAATGAATCACCCATTAGTATATAAACATTTATATGCATTTGATCTATTTAAAGAACAAGAACGAGCTAGTTTCTAGACATTTTTGAGATGTGAGAGGAAAAAGATGGACAAAATATAGTCTCCAGACTATGTTTTTCAGACTTTATTGTCATTAATAGCAAAGCAAGGCTTATTTGCTGGTGCTGTTTGGCAGCTTGAGGTTAAAATACATGCGTCAAGCGACACCTAACAGGACAGTGGAGCAGTGTACTAAAGTGTAAAATCACCCATAAAAACGTGGATAAATGACTATTTTATTATTATATTAAAAGCTTAATGTCAAAAAACAAAAATATTAATTATATCTAATTCTTTTTTTAAAAATGCTGTGCATATATTTTATGAACAGTGCTATAGAACTCTTTCTCCAGCACTGAAGGCACATAGTTACTAGTCACACCCACTATTGCTGGCCTCCCCTTCCCCTCTGTCTCCGCCCCAGCCCAACTCTTGCTCTGAGCTCCATCAGCCCCCTTCCACTCCTGCTTGTCCCCAGTCTGAGTTACAGCAGTGAAAATGCTGTGTGGGAAGTAGGTAAACATGCTGTTCAGGGAATACAGGTTTAAATGATGGGCAGTGGTCAGGAACAGAAGTGCTTCTCAGTCAGCCTGATCTTCCTGAATGACAGCGAGGCTGAGGGTGAGCTGCAGGTATCCAAACAGAGCCAGCATCAAGATCTCACTCTACAGGTCTCCAGAGACTCTGCAGGCATCAATCTCACTATAGATAATGGTAAACACCTCTCTTCTAATTTCTTAGTCTTTTTATTGTGTGTTCAATTGAAATGTTAGAGTTTCTGTAAAGATGCGCTATGTATATCTTCATTGATTTGAGTGACAGAAGTGATTTAAAGCATTGTAAAGCTTCAGCATGCTTCAGTGATACTGTTCAGGTTGATTTAACTATATAGTAAAGTTAAAAAAACTATTCAATACCTTCTAATTATTAAATAAACTAAACCAGGAGCCAAAAGTCCATGAAGTCAGGAGCCAAAACTGTATTTTTCTGACCGACATATTAATATTAATGTTATAAAACCAGAAAAATTCTTAATACGTTGTGCCTTATTTTAAATCACATTTGATCGAATGATGAATAGCATTTTACTTGCAACCCCATATGTCTTGCTGTTTTAAACTGTTCTCCTGGCTGCCTAACGTTTGCACAGTTCTGTATATACAGCAAACCCCCGCTTAACGCAGGGATTACTTTCCAAGAGCACCTGCGTATAGTGAAAAATCGGCATGTTGTGATTTGGTAAAAACAATGCATAAAAATGTCTAATTTCATTTTAAACACATTAACCTTAAAGAAAATGTAAACCCGCATCTGTACTGTACAGTTTATACTGAACTGCTGTCACAGTGGCAGAATGTAAAATGCAGATATTTCCTCTATATAGACTGCACCAGAATACATGCATGCATATTTTCTTTGGTATAAGCAAGTAAATACAGTAATAAATTCTATTAAAATTTGCAGTAATAAAATACATGGGTTTTAAGAAGAACAAAACTAAAAACATGAGAATACTCGAGACACTCAACGGGGGAAATTCTGGACTGCAGCTGTCGCAGATGCATCGAATTGGCTACTTTCAAACCTCCCACCTCTGAATTCAGGTGACTTTGATGTCCTGGCCTCATCCACCACGGCCCCTCGTCTTCATGCAGGTTGTTTACGAGAGGGCGTGACGGACAAGGCCTGGGTGTCACAAAAGCAAAAAAAACCCCAAAATATCTGTAATTTTCATGGGGGTTTCTGTGAACAATTATTAGTTCAATTCTCAGAAAACATCTGCAAGAGACTGAAGCCGTGACTGCTGTTATGTGTATAAACAGGTGGTCACTGACAAAAATCAGCACAGATTTTGCATATGTCTTGTTTTTTTTTTTGTTTATTTCATCACTCTAAGAAGAAAAATCCCCCCTATCATGTAAGACCATCAACACTGGAAAGGTGAAAGTGGATGTGAGTTACGTAAGGTGTCTGCACAACTATTTGAGCTGCCAATTACAGAACAGTGACTGTCAATTCTGTTATGGGAGCTTGCAGACTCTTGTGCAGGCCAGTATTTTGTTAAGCATTGTGGTCGGGTGTTGCCCCTGCCATCAGAATTTTTGGGTTTGAATCCCAGGACTGCCAATGGCACTACTGAGGTACCCTTGAGCAAGATACCGTCCACACACACTGGTCCCTGGGTGCTGCGCCACTGGCTGCCTTCTGCTTCACTTAGTGGATGGGTTAAATGCAGTGAAAGAATTTCACATTGTTCAAACTGCAAATATATATACCAGGGATATTACTCAATAATCCCACATTTCACTTTCCTTCCGTGATACCACCTCTATTTAAACAACAGAGCATGAGAGGGAGTGTGTTATCGCAGACACGAATCAGTGAGAGACGAGTACCACAGATCATCACAGCCATGAGATAAGTTGTTCTATTGCATAGCCTCAAGCGTTCTATCACACTTGAACGTTTTGTATTAATTGTGCTTTAATTGTGTTTTAATTTGCTACAATGTTGGTGATTCCTTCTATCAAGAAAGTAGAGCATTTTACATTGGGCATCTATGGAACAGCTTTTTCAGTTTTTAACCTGGAGGTGATTTTGTTCAGTCTGTAAAGCGTTTCACAGCCTGTCTTGTTTGAAGATTTGTAAAGTATTAACAGTATTCTGTTCGTTTATTAAAAAGTTAGCTCGGGGCAATGGCATGTTCAGAATCTGATGCTGTAACACTGAATATGGCTAAGAGTTAAAGGGGATCTTAAAAAAGATGCCTCAAATATGCACTACTAACAATTAGCTTTACAGTAAAAAATAAGATATAGAAGGATAATTTGATTTCCAATTCCCTTGATTTTTAGGCTTTGATGAGCATTTGCACTTTACCCAACGTATATGAAAGTGATCATTCTGTCATACGTGAACACACCACTGCACACAGTGTGAACAGCACGAAATTCTTTCTCTGCATTTAACCCATTCACCAAGTGAAGCAGGGGGCAGCCATGAACACGGGGCCCGGGGAGCAGTGTGTGGGGACGGTACCTTGCTCAGGGTACCTCAGAGGTGCCTAGTGGTCTTGGGAATTGAACCTGGACTTTCTGATCACAGGGCGAACGCCTTAACCACTAGGCCACCAGCTGCCCTCAAAATATAAAGGCGTTTGTATTGGACATCTTGCTCCAAAATGCCTGAAATATTTGCAAAAGAGCATTAAGCTCTGAAGCTGCTCTGCCGTTCAGTTCACAGTACATTACCAGTGCCTTGTGTAGATGCACTCAGGACTGAACAGAGAGAGTGATAGAGAGTCCTGCTCTCTTTATTCAGGTGTGCTGCACATTTCCAACATGCCTGAGTGTGTGTGTGTGTGTGTGTGTGTGTGTGTGTGTGTGTGTGTGTGTGTGTGTGTGTGTGTGTGTGGTCGGGCAGCTGGTCGTGCTGACAGATTGTGAGGATTTACGGCAGTGGTGCGGATGTTCAGGGCCCGGTGTGCGGCCGCTCTGCCCTGTGCGCTCCAGCATCCCTGTGCTTTACACTGTTTTCACTGCTACGGTACACTGGGCCTGGCCGCCTGCACGCTCTGTCTGCTGCTCCACCAGATCAGATAGCTGTTTGCACAGTGTTACATACCAGCTTACACTGCACACACACACATCTCTGCACATTCTGTACAATTCAGAAATGAAATTATGTTTTTCAGCGCTATGGTAGCATTATACAATTTGTGTTTTAACTTTAAAAAGCTGTCAGGCTAAGTTCCTTAAATATCTCAAGTAACCTAAACTTCTAACAATAAGTAAAATGGACAGAATCTGACTTACATTTGGTTAATTGTTCATTTCAGTGAGGTAAAGTTAAGTTAAGCCTGGTTACTAACTTTAAAAACATTTTTTTCCCAGTGAAATAATTGAGAAGAGCTGCATTTACAGTAACACTGACATTAAGAATGCTTCACATGACTTAAATCTTAAATTACTTTAAGAGTCTAGTTTTTATTGGATTTATTTTGGACTTATATTGTTGTTGGCTCTGTGTGTCTGTGCAGTTCATGTAACATAATTCTTTTTCTCCAGGATCAATAAAGCTTTCTGATTCTGAGAGTTGATCATGTTTAATTATTACATTGTATAAATTACTACTGAACAACTCATTAAACCGTTTATTATTAACTGCTTGCCTATATAACAGCTAGCCCACTCAAAGAGGATTTAGGTGGAGAAAAGTCATCTGTGAATGATCACTGATTATTTTTGGCTGTTCTTCCTACATCCAGGTGATGGAGTGCATGTCTTCAAATTCTCGATCTCGAGAGAGACTGAGTGTTGTCGAGTGGGAACCCAGTCGTTCCTCATCACCACGTGCTTCACGAGTGTCCTGCTGCGCTTCAGCACACGGCCAGGTGAACACACATTGTTTTCTGCTCTTACAGTTGATGCTATGCCAGGCCAGTTTGTGTTTTGACCGATCAGTGCTTAGTGTGACTACAAACTATGAAACTTCTAAAAAGAACAGATTAAAAAAACTAACACAGTACACTGGGCTACAGTGTATTACATACCTTATGCTGTAGATGGCTAGATATACAGACGCTGTTGTCAAGAGAATTTCATCAATATTGAAGGAAAAAGTTTTTGTTATCAAAATTAGTATATATATATATATATATATCAGTGATTTAAAAAAAAAAACAAAACTACCAACTGCTCTCCAGTCCTTATTGTACACATATGGAATACAGCCTGCTATATTCCTGATTGTGACCATTACCACATCTACATATTCAATTCAATTCAATTCAATTTTATTTATATAGCGCTTTTAACAATGGTCATTGTCACAAAGCAGCTTCACAC
>JBBJLR010000037.1:2013649-2035693 GCA_037577145.1 Brachypetersius gabonensis
TATATATATAACACATATATGCATGTGTAGATATGTGTATATATGTATATTTAAATGGGTGTGTATATATGTGTGTGTGTATATATATATTACTCTTATTTTGAAAGTTTGTTTTTCTGTGCTCAAAATGTAAACTTGCCTTGTGGAAAAATGCTGCCTTGAAGATTATTCAGTTTATACAGTCAGTTTATAACACTGATAATGACGAGGAATAAGCAAGTAATAGGTCTACATCTCTGCTGTTTTTCGGGTGGGATTATAATGGTTATAAAGCTAAAATGGTTCCGGTGCCCATGCTCTGGCCTCTAAGGGTAACTTCGTTTTTCTATAACAAACTAGATAAAATGTGAATGCACTGCAGTGGCAAATAGTTTTGCTCTTATATTTGATTTTATTACATTATTGTTTATAAAAAGGCTTAGATTTATAGACACATTTTAACTGTAAACAATGTGCTTTTTAACACCAGCTTTCCCTTTTAACACAGTTAGTGTTTGCAAACCATGGGTGTGTCCGAAATCGCACACTAGGGTCAGTGCATTGAGATTTAGTGCATAGTGCGCACTGCCTTCTGTAGTGCACACTGCTGTGGGTCAGTGCTGTCCTAAACGGAACACTAACGTTTTGCACTTAGCGGAAGTGACGGCCTAACATTTGTTTGCGATTCTCCAGCTGCCAAAATATCTGCCGGTTTTACCACAGTGTACATCAGTGAAATAAGTTTATTAACGTTACTTACATTTAAAATGCCGCTCGTTTAGTGCGCATAGTGTCCATCGTTCCGCACTGCGTTTTCTGGCCGATTTCAGTGCAGCACCTGGGTTCTTTCAGTGCACTGAGTTTTAACTTGGTTGTTAGTGTGAGCGCACTATGCACTAAAATCGCACACTAAAAGTTAGGACACACCGCATATGTTGTTGCAGTTGTGTTCATATAGTAGTATTTTTTTAAGTAAAAGTGCACAATACACTACTTCTGAGTTCATTATTTAATTTTGTGCGTAACCGTGCAATTGTGGGTAGGATACTTGCCTCTGGACTAAGAGATCCTGGGTTTGAATCCTACCTTCAACACACCACCACTGGGTTCCTGAGCAAGACCCTTAACCTCATGACCTCACTTTGGATAAAAGCATCTGCTAAATGCCGCAAATATAAATGCTTTAGAAGTGAGGAACATGCTTCTGTTCTTTTTTTTTTTTTTGCATGTCATTACTGACTAATGTTTGCTTTTGTGGATTTTTTTATGCAGGAAGGACTGTAACAAAGAAAAGAGAGCAAAGTTGTTGAAAGATCTACATGACCTTGTACAAGGAAAAGTTAAGACAGTAAGTACTGTGTATGGTGTGTGTTATCAGTGGGAAATATGAGAAAACAGGCTGTGATTGTGTTTGTATGACATTGAGAGTAAGGTCATGTGGCATAGACCCTAGCCTTGTTGGCAGAATCGTAAGGGTTTTCACTCTCACTCTAATTTCACTCAGTCCTTGAGTCTGCACCCAGCACTGTTTGTGGGAGGGCATCATCACTGCAGGTTTGTATTGATGCAGTAGTTTGTGGAAATCTGTCCACGCTGTTTCTGAAAAAATAATAATAGGTTCATCCATTTGCTTTATTTATGACCGTAGAGGGATGGCGGTTAACAGTAAGACCACTTTTATTCCTTGGGTGGCCTATCGACACTCAAACAGTGATGAGCAGCAGTTATTGGAATCTACAGCACGTCCTCATGTAGGAGCTGCACATGAGGAACCCTTGTCACTTAACTGTTTTCACGGAGCAGAACTATAGGCTCCCTCATGGCTCAAAAACTACTACAACACCAGATTCCGAACTCCCAGCAAATACTCCAGAAAAAAAACTGTATTAAAAGCAGGGCTGTACAGTTTATTTTGAATTAGAACTTGTTTTTCAAATGTGTCCATTGCAGTTAATTGTATTTTGTCTTTTTCTTTTAGATTGCATTTGCTCATGACTCCACTCGAGTACTTCAGTGCTTCATACAGTTCGGAAGTGACAAACAAAAACAAGAAATCTTTGATGAACTCAAAGGTAAGTGCTCACTTCTTCGGTATTTAAACTCTGGTATGTGAAGTCAGAATACAAATTAAAAATGAGCCATTCTTTTTCCAGAACACCTAGTGGAGCTGAGCAAGTCCAAATATGCCAGAAACGTTGTAAAGAAGTTTTTAATGTATGGGTAAGTGGCCATCATGCTTCTCTATGGTGAGACCATTGATTGGGTTTTATGTAATGTATGGAAGTGTAGCGATGTGGATTTGTGTGTTACATCACAGATTACCTTGTGCTGGCATGTATGTTCTCATATTAACACGGCTGTTGTGTGTAAGAATGAGAAGCTTAGAACTTTTCACTAAAGTAGGCTGTGTGACTTAATCCTTATATACGATGGCAAACTAATAAAGAATAATCTCTGCAGAGACTACTTGACGTGCCCTTGAGCATAGTGCTGCTTTCTCAGAGCACATGATGATCTGCAGCAGTGCCTATCTAACTTTCCATCTTTCAAATTTCCTCATTGGCTTGATAGGCCTTGGCTCTCTGTGCTGTGTTCATCAATCAAGAGAACATTTATTAGATAGTGATGAATGTTTCTCCTGAATTTACTGTTTGCGCTCCGTAACTCCAGCCTTGCTCAACGCTATTTTGTAAGACCTGAATGAGATTCTACTGAGGATGGGGCAATCGCTTAAACCTGGAGATGCCAAGTGCCACTCGTGGGAAAAGGCTCACCTAGCAACAATTTCAAAACCAAACTGCAGCTTTAAGATGAGAATTTTTCTAATTCCAAAGTTGCTGTATATTTAAAATCAACATCTTTCAGATTAGTTTGAAGTGAAATGGTGTATTTCTTTATGGTGAGAATTAGAGAAACAGTAGTAAACTGGTATCGGTTCCTGACCACCCAATATTCAGATATGGAGAATCTCCTGCATGAACAGTGGTGCTATCAGTGTTTATAACTTTTTAACATAGCCACATATTCAAATGGCTGATGGTGGATTGGGTCAGTCAGAGGGACGGGAGCGACTGTTTGCTCAACAAATACCTGTTGATGATGTGCAGAGTATGATTAGTAATCTCTCCTCCCTCACAATATATACAGGAAACTTTGGAAACAACGTTTCTTGTAGTTCCACGTGTGCTTTGTAGAAAATGAAAATACCCCCCACACACTCAAGTTGGTTTATGACATGAACATTTAGTTCTTTTAGACAGTGAGGGTCTCAGCAGTTCTGATGGTCAGGGACACTTTGGTGCCAAAGCTGAGAAAAGGGTTGATGTATGTCTTTGACCTTTGAGAAGAGGCAGCTTGTGATAAAAGATCTGTTTAACCTTTTTCACATCCTTTCATGTGATTTCGTTTTGCACCAAATTATGGAGAGCCGCATCCATAAGAGTATCCATAAGTGTCTTTTGATGAACAGTATTTAGATAGTGGTGCTAGAAACCAGGGATTGTGTCTACACTGCAAACATTCTGTTTGCTCTCCAAAACCACAGAGGAATCTGACACCTTTTGACTTTTCAGTGCTCTGAATGCACCCCTCTATCGTGAACAGATTTTTTAAAAGATGTTTTAGACGCTCAGATACTGTAAACGTGTCATATTCAATACAGCATTTCATACAGCATCTGTTTGTGATCTAGTTTTCTGAGTCTGGATTTCTAGTTCGTATTGTCACTGAGTTGGTTTAGTTAAAATGGTCCATTTCACATCAGTCCTCTCAATCAACAAATTTTGAATTCATATTAAATTCATTTATGTAATGTAAGCGCTCTGTGCTCCATCAGGAACAAACAGCAGGTCGCAGAGGTGATGCTGGCCTTCAAGGGGCAGGTCAGAAAGCTGTTGAGACATTCAAAGGCGTCGTCTGTGGTGGAATATGCCTACAACGACAAAGCCATTCTCGCACAGAGACTCATGCTTACAGAGGAGCTCTATGGCAACACATTTCGAGTCTGCAAGGTACATACCTCTTCATTTCTGCCTCAGCATGGTCCATAGATTTTAATGGCCAAATAACTGAACATCTTGTTTTTAGGTGTTCCATTATAGAATAGACAACTTTTTGGTTTTTTTTCTGCATAACCAGCTCAGATTAATTTAAAGAAACATCTGTAATAGTAGAATTTGTTTCCAGTCTACAGCCTGTACTACGTTAGAGATGGTTTTGGAGACCAGTCCAGAAAAACGTGAGAGCATCATGGACGAAATGAAAGAGATCCTCACACCAATGGCCCAGAAGTAAGTTTTTTCCAAAGCAGACTACGTTGTGCAGTAAAATGGGGATGCACTGCATATCGTCTCTGTCGGGCGGAAACCTCGTATGTCCAGAACGGCTGTTTTTCAGGAAACTGAAAATACTATATTCTAAATGAATGAATACTGTGTCATCGAAATTGGTATAACATCTTAAGATATGATTATATAACTGTGTGTAAGGTTTTATTGCCAATATTTTTGCAAAACCTTTCTTAAATTTTTTTTTTGTGGATTTTCACCGGCAAATATGGACACAGGAGTTTGTGCCATTATTGATTTTAGCGGTCGCGTTGCATCTAGACAGAACCTCTGTGCATTACTGTACATGTATCGAGATCAATTAACAGACTACAACACTTTATCAAAGCCTACAACTGGTCTAACAGGGTTGATTAGCCTTTGTTCGCTCAAAACTTGGGTCAGTGAACTGACAAACATAACAGAAGCCTGATGGTGATCAGAGGGAAAGATTTAACCTGCAAACTTACCGTTTACTCGCACTCCTCCTCTGCATCAACATGAATACAACAAATATTTTTTTTATTAATATAGTATATAAAATATTAAATTCACTTTATAATACACATCACAAGAAGTGTTCAGGTATGAGATTGTACATAAAATCAGGCTAAATAAGGATGTCGTAGCTTTTTGCTCTGTTACGGCTTCTGCTGCGCGGCTCCACTGGATGACAAGGGGGTGGAGTCACAAGGGTTTGGCGACAGCTGTAGTGTCCAATAGAGGAAAGAGTTTTAATCCTAAGCTATTTTCAACATATTTCATTGGTTAATAATTTTAAAATTTTACAGACCCACGTGGAGACTGACCAATAGTATTGATTTATGAAAAAAAACAACAGACCAAAAGTGGAGTTACGAGGTTTCCGCCCGACAGCGACGATATAACAATCTCTGCTTAATCACGATTAATCGTGTTTTTGAACAGTGTTTAAAATTTGCCCAGCATTAATTAATTAAAGACTAATTAAATAATTAAATAACTGTCATGGATATTCTGTGAAAAGCAATACATTTTCCAATAACCTACAATAGTTAATTGGCAGTTTGCATGATAGAAAATCAGCAAAACGTTCATTTGGCTCTTCAAACTTGTAAAGGGACAGAAAAAATATATAATTGCCCACTTTCTGGGATACTGGCTGCTTCTAGTTAAAAAATTGTATTTAATAAATATTTTTGTTTCTTGTGAACAGAGAAGCTGTCATCAAACATTCACTTGTCCACAAAGTGTTCCTAGACTTCTTCCTCCATGCTCCAGACAAACAGAGAACAGTAAGTGAACTGTCCATTGAAAACCACTCATGTGAGCTACATATAAAACACATGCAGAATTATCCAGATATAGTTGTTTGTCCATTTCTGTAAAACTGTCTGTGTTCTGTAAATGATCTCCCATCATCTGATCACGGCCCACCCTGTCTCTGCAGGAGATGATTGAGTCGATAAGGGAATCGGTTGTATACATGGCCCACACACATGATGGAGCTCGTGTGGCCATGCACTGCCTGTGGCACGGCACTGCCAAGGTGAGCTCAGCTTTCTGAAGCCCTGCGGAAGTTGCTGCTGGGAGATTTAACCTTTGCCTTAAAGTCTACTTGCTTCTAAATGCATGAGGATTTGTATTTCAGGACAGGAAGGTTATCATCAAAACCATGAAGACCTACATTTCAAAGTTTGCAATGGTAAGCTGATCCTTTTTTCATGTACCAATATTGGAAATTCATACTTTTTAGGGTTTGCTTAATCCTACACAAAAGTTATGAATTTTATTACATTCACAGGGAGAGTATGGACATCTAGTTCTGCTTGCAGCCTTTGACTGTATTGATGACACCAAACTGGTTAAACAAGCTGTTTTATCTGTAAGTGGTTTGATTGCTCATGCTTCTGATTGTACTCTGAACTTATTCATTCACCATCTGGCCTTTGTCTAGTTTAAAAAGACAGATGTAAAAAAAAAAAAAAACCCTTTTGGTCCCACAGGTGGGAAATTTGCATTGTCATAACAGCAAAGTGAACAGTACAATAGTACAACGTAGAAGCAGCATAAACAGTAGAATAAAAACAATACAGCATAATAGTATAATATAAAAATGAGATGATTGGGCTACAATTTCTACTGTTCATAATACTGAGATGTTTATGATGTTGATTAGATTGATTAGATGATTTGTATTAGGGTGTCAACTGTGCATGTCTGATTTACAAGTTTTTACTTTTAGAATTTAACTTTTGGAGAAGTGGTTTATCTTTTAATAATGTATTGCATTTTAAGAAATTCACCCCAGAACAATTCATTCACAGGAGCTGCTGACTTCGCTTCCAGAGGTCATCAGTAATAAACATGGCAAGAAGGTGCTGCTCTATCTTCTCAGCCCTCGGGACCCAGCCCACATGTTACCAGAGATCATTCACGTGTTGGAGAAGGGTGATGGCAATGCCCACAGGTTAGTCTCAGTTACCCACTTTAACAGGCCTTTTATTACATCAATATATCAATTTTCTCACTGAATCAGCAAACCACTGGGTGGTACTCTTGACTTCCATTGTGGTTCCATCTTTGTCACAGGCAGTTTCTTACAATACAAGCAGTATCTGCTCTCTTTATTTATATATATTCATTGCATAAACGCTTAAGAATTTCTATAACTGATACATTTATTTACAGTGTTGCAGATAAACAGTGGTACACTTGGCTATTACAGATGTGTGCTTAGGCAGAAACGATGTTTACGCTTACGGCATTTAGCAGACTCTCTTATCCAGAGCGTCGTACATCAGTGCTTTTAGTAGTTTACAACCTGCTCATAATTTACTGCTAGCTAAGTTGCACACCTTAACAACCTCGGACTTGTTTTTCTCTTTGACAGGGTTAATACACAAGTAAGGAAAACGGTGAATATAAGTGTTGGATGGTTCTGTGATGTAGTTTGTATATAACTTAGTTAACAAAACCATAATCACTGAAGAAGAAAAAACAGATGAAACACATGTTGAAAATGTGAGCTGGACTCCAGTCTTTTTACTTGAATGATGTCTGCTGAAATTCACAAAATGCACTTTACAGTTTCAACAGTTTTTTTCTCTCACTGTTTCAATGTCAGCTTGCTCAAGACCTGTGAAGCAGAAACTAAGACGATCTGACTAAGAGAAAATCCAGTTATTTCCGGGACATCTTTGCTTGTTATGTGTAATATTAGTAGCTAACTAACAGTATATACAGATTTTTTTGATGTATTGACATAAGTAGGATCCAACTGTTGACTCATACCTACAAGGTAAATTATTAATAATACAGCCAGACAATTAGTGTCTGACCTCATCCTTTGAGGTTTTTGAGTCGTCTTGGTTTTCTGATTGTCAAGCTGCCTTCATGTAATGTCCAAGTTAGAGTGAAGTGCTTTTTTAAACAAATAAATTAAAATGCTATGTTTCTTAAATTGACAGCTTAAACAGGTCTCCATGTACTTGGATGCACTGCCAAAGTATACTTAGGTGGGGAAAACTGCTTCCTGATGTGTATTGTAGTCGGACTGTCAGATTCAGGAATGGAATGGCCATGAGTAGCATTAGTAAATGACCTCCTGTCTTTTTCCATAATCAGGTCATTCTTGCAGACATATTAGCACTTATCAGCAACTACCTTATAATTCTATAGACTCTGTTTTTATTAGATATAGTTCTTAGTGTAGTTATAAAATACTGCCCTGAAAACCACTATATATATGTGTCCTACTGTAAGTCCCTGGTTCACTGAAACATCCCTTGCAGCAGCACACCTGAATTACCTTTGCATATGTGCTCATTGTGCATTTTTATGTTCTTTGGTCTTGTCCTGCTTTGTTGGTTTTCTGCAGTAAAAAGGATGTGGCTGTGAGGCGGCAGGAGCTGTTGGAGGCCGTGTCTCCCCCACTGCTGAAATATCTGTGTGAGAATGCTCGCGCCATGGTGATGGATAACGCCTGCAGTGTGATGGTTAGCGACATTTTGGGAGCGGCCCTTGGAGACGTCCAACCTGCCATGGAGGCCGTGGCTGAGCTGGCAGCTGAAGACTTTGTGGCCGGTGGTGTGAAAGGCCAGGTGTTTACCTGTTATTTATGTTTATACCATTGTTAATTACTCTACTTTTGTGAAATTGCTTTTAGAGCAAGTAAAATAGCTTTAAACTGTCCTGGCCTTCTGGATGGAAATGACATTGTGGTAATTTGCAAAGGGATCATTAAAGCACATGATTTTTTTTTTTCTTCATGAAATGAAAGCAGAGGTTCGAGTGTGGACCATTGTGATTTTGATCAGTCTAGTCCAGTAGAATTGCTTATTTTGGACGTGGGCAATCAAATTAGGAGGTTATACAACCTCTTTTAAAACCATAGTATTGGTATAATTTCATATTTGTATAAATTCATGTTATACATTGGATTTAATGTTTATCTTTGTTCTGTTGGTCACTAGTCTTCTGTTTTTCCACCCCCTGTATCTTAGTTGCACATGGCTGAGCACCCTGCAGGCCATCTTGTGCTGAAATGGTTGATTGAGCAGGACGCCAAAATGAAGGCAGCAGAACGAGAGGGTAAGCACTAAACCAGACCGTGTTCCAGAGTTCAGAGCGTTCAGGTGTCCATATGTATAATATTAACACAGATATTTTGGGATTGTTTTAGTCTGAAAATAATATAGATAATACAAAATCAAAATCAGGAGATTATTGGTTTACTAATATATTTAATTGACACAAAGTAAATCAATATTTTGAATATACAGGTGTTAATAAAATGTATTGAAAGTTTATTGATTAATATCTATGTAGCATGTATCTTTTGAAATAACATGGGTTACATTTCCTCGTGCCTTAGACTGATGTTGATCGTTCTTCTCCGTGTCCACAGCATGTTTCTCAAGGGTTTTGTTGGAGAAAGTGGGTTTAGAAAAGCTGAAGACCTGGACTTCAGTCAACCGTGGTGCCATTCTGCTCTGCTGGTGAGTGAGCCTTATTTGTAGTTATGTACTATACTAAACCTCAAATCACACAACCCCCATGTAGTTAAGTAAGCACGCTGGTGAAACACTGCTGCTAAAATAACCTTTCCAAGTGCAGAAAGGAATGCTCATTCATGTTCGAATGGCTGCGGCGCAAACGCTGTAATTTCTAAATATAAAAAAAACACCAAAGACTCTTTCACTGAAGATTTCTTGCTTCTCCATCAAGCCTACTATTTCACAAAGTGGTTTTATTGTAAAGAGGAATTCCACTGCGTTTGGCCCTGTTGTAAGCCTTGTGGTATAGCAGCACTGTCACATTATGCACTCCTCACGTTGGTATGCTAATAAAGGCCTATACAGTGGCTCCCTTCTCCCATTCATGCAGGGCAGCTCTCCAGTAGGTACCAGGCAGTGGATCACTTCACCCCCTCCATAACTCACCCTCGTCTCTGGGTCTTTGGTTCGTTCCACTCCCCCCTCTCCTCCCCAGTCTTTGTGCCTGACCTCCTCTAATCTCCCTAAGACTTTAAGCAGTGAGAGATTTGTCAGTTTCCTCCTCTGTATACCCAGGCCTGGACAATGCATTTGTTTTCATAGGTCAAGACCTTCCATTGAAGACATCGGAATGTGTTTGAATGTTAATAGTAAATTTGTAATTTATGAATTGTAATTGAAATAAGGCAGTTCCTCGAATAGTAAACATGGATTCAATTTCCTTACAAATAGGAATTCCCATAAACTTTTCATGACGTGATTAACATGCGAGAATAAAATCACCATGTGGTGTCTGAGTTAGCATAAAATCGGTTGTTAGTGTTAATCTTGTCTCAGCTGTTTTCTCTCCACCCAACAGCCTCCTCCAGAGTGCAGACGAAAGAGTGGCGGAGGAAGTAAAAGGTGCCTTGCAATCCATGATTCCTGCACTACAAAAAATCCAGAATTCAAAAGGAGTGCAGGCTCTACTGGAGAAATTGGGCTAAAAAAAAAGGCAGTATTGATCTCCTGTTTTCACCCTGTCAGTGCTAGAGGCTGAGTCTAAGGTCGTAACTCATTTAAAAACACCTAGGCTTGTTTTCCCATGGCCTTTTCTTGTGGAACATACAGAGGGGATTCGCAGCAGAAACTCCTTTGTTCTGTTGGACTCAGTTTAAGCATCCTTTAGTTTGTAATTATGCAAAACAAGCACAGTAGTTGTGCACAGGATTTTTTTTATGTATGAATATGTATTTAAATACAAAATAAATGACTAGACACAAGCCCTTGCCTTTTCATGTCAATAAAATATCCATGCGCTCTGCGAACATGTTTAGCTGTTCCTTAATCTTCAACAAGCCAGATTAAATTTTTTTTTTTTTTTTAGAACTAGAGGCTGAAGTTGTTGCCCATGCCAACAAAATGAAATCTGAGGCAGTTGAAGTGCTTTGTGTGCATGACAGAACTGCACCTGAAACCATAGAATCATTTTGACTTTCACAATACTACAAAAGCATGTTTCATAGGTTGAGGCTATCCTAACCCATCAGCCCTGCATGCTCCTAAATTCTGGGCCCCCTGAGTTGTGCAGGTGTTTACTCTGATAGGAAACAGAAGCTTGTATACTAGAAACTGAATTCTGTTGTCTTATTCTATTTCCATCTGTCTTCTCCAAGTGCTCTTGTGGAGCTGAGAAAGGACTTATTCACTGCAATGCAGGCTTACAAGCTTCAAGAATTAATGTTAGTTACTTTATGAAATAATTGCTTTTCTAGTACATTAGCTGCTATTGACCTGCAGTGACAACAGAGCAGATCTCAGACTCAACAGGTCGGTGCACAATACGAGTTGCAAAAACAGTCTTTGACCTTTAAAGGCAGCGAGTTTGGATCAGTTTGTTTTTAGTAGCAGCAGCAACGTGGGGCTTTTCTAATCCGTTCAACACAGAACCTTGTTGCTTGAGGAAAGCTGTTTATATGAACCATAAATCAGCTTTGGAAGATTGAGTCTTACACAGATGTCTAAAGAGAGAGCACTGAACTATTCGTAGCCAGATGTTGGACTTTAAACTCATTTCAAACCTTGCTATTTTCTGCCCCGGATTATTTTTTTGTTATGTTACAATGTTAAGTTAGATGCTGACATCTCAAACGTCAGAGCATTTTCACTTGGATGAAATGAAAGGGAATTTTATGAAAATAGATTTTATTAAAAAGTTAATTTAATCAGCAAAACTGAGTTACAATTGCAACATGGATATACAGAAGCAACCTGAGCATATTATAGAAAAACGTATGCTTTAGAAGCATTGTAGAAATGAAGCTTGGATACGAAAAGTAAATCACAAAAACAGGAAAGTGCTCAACATCAGACCTCCCTGGAGAGCAGTAAATGAGGTGCAAATCAAATGGTTATTAAATGACTGCAGTGGAAGAGATTTATAGAAATCTGCAACAAATCAAAGCTCTTGGTCAGGATTGTCAGAGAAATTCTTGATTTTGTTCTGTTTCTATCAACTTGCTGTTAAACTGTACTCTCTTCACTACTTTTACCCCATATAATCCTAGTTGAATGTTTTGAAAAAGGGAGAACTTATTCGCAGTGGAGGGGTGCTGGAGCGGTGGAATATGGTTTTTCGCAGCACGTTCCAAACATCTTGGCAGCTCTTTTGGCAAATCTCACTTTGCCACGAGCCTTGATACACGAGGTGTACTCGTGAGATTTCAGTTTGGAATAATAGTCTGAGAACTTGTTGAATAAAATCGAAATGGGCATGCCATTCAGAATGATCCCGAAGGAGATGCAGGCGAAGGCAAATATCCTACCCAAGGGAGTCTCTGGAAACATGTCACCATAGCCCACAGTGGAGATACTCACCTGCAGAGAAAAGAAATGAATAATGTGTAAATTAAATCGCATTTGCAATAAAACTCAACTGGACAATCATTATTTTGGTGCAGTATAGCAGAAAACCTGACCTGCAGCCCAGTAGGTAGAAGACATCTTTGGGGGATTATTTTTGATAAAGGAACGTGACACACAGATGCCAAAGGCTATATTTGTCTTATAAGTCTTAATACCTTTGCCAGGCCATGTTTAATAGCATTACAGTTATAAAGACACTGTGTGGGCACAATTAAGCTGTAAGGTAGAGTTCCAAGTCACTACTGTAAATATTTCAGTGATGGAATGCAAATAAGGCTTCTTTGGCATCAAACAGCACCACAACCTTCCTTAATGTTATTTACACTCTACCCAGTAAGCCACAAACCTTGTTGAGAATTTAGAACAAATAAAGGGGGATGGAATATTGGGAGAACAATTGCGGTATTTTCCCTATAATCTTTAGAGTTTGTGGTCAAATGCCTGAAGGAATCTGCAGTTAACTTGAATGAGCTTGGTTGACCCTGTCCATTCATACTTCAGTACTTTTAACATACAAGAATACAGACGAGAAATAAAAAAAGTACTCACAGCTGCCCACCACCATGCATGAGGTATGCTGGTGAAGTTAGTTTTGTGGACATCGTGCTCCACTGTGTAAACCATGGCAGAGAATGTGAAAATTCCCATTGCAATGAAGAGGAAGAGACAGCCCACTTGCTGGTAGCACTGGCGGAGCGTGAAGCCAAAGGCTCGCAGTCCAGTGGAGTGTCGAGCTAGCTTCAGGATACGGAAGATCCTCATGAGACGCATGATGCGCAGCACCTGTCCCACTTTACCCACCCGCCCCACCGTCTCAATGTCGCTGTGGTGCCTCTGGTAGTCCTCGTCTTCAAAGCACTCCAGAATCATCTGCAGGTAAAGTGGGAGGATGGCAATCAGGTCAACTCCGTTCAGCACACTCCTGCCAAAACGCTTGAGGTCTGGCGTGGACACAAGTCGAAGCAGATATTCCATGGTAAAGAATGCAATACATAAGGTCTCCACATACTCCGCATAGGTTTTTCCACTAAGCTGGCCATCTGGTCTTTTGTACTGCATCTCCTCCACCGTGTTGAGGGTCATCGCCACCAGTGAGAGCAGCACAAATAAGCTGGAGGCCACAGCCATGAGCTTGGCTGTGACTGAGGAGAAAGGTTTCTCCATGAGGTTCCAGATCTTGTGCCGGACGTATCCAAAAGCCATTCCTCTGAACAGCTCCTCATTTTCCTCCACCTCAATCTCAGCCTGCAGCTCTCTCTGCACTTTCAGCTGTTCATTCAGCTCATCCTGTCGCTCCTCAAACGAGATACGGCAACACCGGTGAGTGTTCTTGATCCGGACGCCCCAATAGTTGATCTCCTCCAAGAAGTTGCGAGGACACAACTCATCTTTTATCCAGAGAACCCCAGTCCGGTAGAAGTTGAAGATATTGTGGAAGATGTCCGGATCCCGGTCAAAGAAGAACTCATTGTTCTGGACAATGTAGTCATCACAGAGATCAAGTTTTCTGTTGTGGTCTGTGTAGGTTGCAAGACGACCAATTCTTGTCTTGGGATATTTTGCTGCCACCCTGTAAGAGATCTGATACACTTTACCACCTACATTAATGTTCAGCATGTAGTTCTTAGCTGGAGATGAAAGTTTTAGAGGAGTGGACATCAATCGATCATCCTCATCATCCTCATACTCTTCGTAGAGGTCATAGATGTCCCGACTGAGTTCCTGCATCGAATTCCATGGCTTCAGCCAGTTTTGCTGGGCAATTGGAAGCTCATCTTCCTCCACCGGATCACTGGGGCAAAGGTTTGTGCTCCCAAGTTTGTAATTGGGGAAGAGGCTTCGCCGCCTTCCCTTGAACTTGAACATTTTGTCAGGGTCCTCTAAGCTAAATAGAATCACAGGTTACAAAGGGTGCAATACAGGTCTAATAACCCACCAGGAGAAGGATCATAGCGTACCAGCAGGAAGCAACACTGGCTGTCTAAATGTTGCTGACCTAGTGGATCTGCGTGCTTAACGGTTTAAATACCATTATCCTCTCTTCCAGACTCCCTCTCCCCGCCCCAATGTCTTTCATTTGCCTTACAATTACAAATCTCTTCCACAGGAAGTATTATCATATATGATGTACAGAAATTCTAATGGGAGCTTTCCTTTACCCAAATTATACATTGCCACTAATCCTTTTCATCAACTGCATTTCTGGATTACAAATATTTGCATGGTTGTAAAGAACAGTAGAAGTAGAACTGACCATCTGCTACATGCAACTGCAGTCCATTCGACATAAACAGAACCTTGTAACAGAAATTGCACCAAAGGAGCTTGTTGCTGTTCTCTTGTGACTGATTACTATGGAGAACACAGCTAGGGCAGGCATACATCCATATGGTATTAGTCAGGCTTTCTATGGTTCAATAAAAAGGTGCTCCAATGAAAGATGACCATATAAAGCCATTCATCTTTCTTGCATTCCATGATGCTAACGAATTTCGAACAATCATCCGACACGAAACACTACACAGCATCCCTTAGAGTGCATTAGAGTAAATGTTATTTTAATCCCTTTTAAAGTGAACAAACAGGGTTACCCTAATCAAAACCCCATTACACACACGCACATGTAAATTAAATTATTCTAACCTGTAAGACCAATTAAACTGAGCGAGTTAACCCTTTCACTCAACCCTGCCTCCCCATACATTCAATGTAGATCACGCTCCACTGATTACTTGCACCAGTGAAACTTGCTGCTTGTGAAGGTCGTCACCCCCACCCGTCCTACACGTCCTACACGTCCTACACGTCCTACACGTCCTACACGTCCTACACGTCCTACACGTCCTACACGTCCTATAGGCTGGAACTTTCAGCAAAGCTTTCTAGGGTCTATAGTATTTCCAACACATGTTTAGAGTGATCTGATTAGAGTGAACATTTCATTTTATTTTAAGTCAAAGCAAATATTTCTTCACAATACAGAGCATTTAGTCCCCCTGTACAATGCTATAAAAAAGATCACAGGAACAGCACACAAACATACAAAATAGTTTAACAAACTTTTTTTTTTTTCCTCAATACATTTTCTACCCTGGTACTATGACCCACCATAGCAAAATTGATTCAGTCAAATGTATACAATCTTATTTACACAGGACCATTTGATCAAAGTGCTTGAAGAATCCTGATTAATGTTTAAGATAGGGTTATGTACAGTGTTTTACAAATGTTTTAACAGCACTCCTCTTATAGAGCACAGGGTTTTTCCCCAGGACAGAAACAAGGAGCTTTAAGAATGTGCCTCTGGAGGTAAATGCTCCTAAGGAAAACCCCAAAAGAAAACTTGCACCTTGAAGACATAACTGCCTAAAAATATGCATTTGCATTTAAATAGTCACACGCACCCACACTCTCACAAAAAGTAGCCAAAGGAACAGATGATGCCTGGATTCTCTCTGGAGTCTCTGTGTAGGCTCTCAAAGCCTCAGAGGCATAAGCTGTTGAGCCGCTGAACAATTTTTAGGGGGGCCAAGATAGGGGTAGAACCAGTGAAAGGCTATATCCTCGATTCTATAATGCTTTGGGCACATTTAACCATAAGGAAGAAATAATCCATCATCGTATTTCACACAAAAAGGATGCACACCACCCCCGAAACATACAACTGCGAAATGCACTTCAAAAGGCATCTGACTGTCAGTCTGCTGTAACAGCAGCAGTTGGCGAAAAAGGTCCCAAGTTCATGTACGGGAGCAGTGTAGAGGCCTGGTTATGACAAGTCGTCTTCTGTGTTTACCACTGAAATCTAGAAAGAAACACAACACTCCTAAGTCACCCTGAACAGGGGCATTTGCCAAATGTACTAATTTAAATGTTCAGAAAGATCGTGTTTATTAAGTTAGAAGAATGAAGTGTTATAGTGATGTTGGTGCAATTACCTAGATGGGAGAACAAAACCCTAGTCTGTTGCATGTAGTACAGAGATGCTCCGCACCACAAGTACTGATACACTATATGGACAAAAGCATCTTAATTATTTAAATCAGGTGCCCCACACATAGCCTTGACCTCAACTTCATCCAACACCTTTGGGATGAACTGGAACGGAGATTGCGAGCCAGGCCTTCTCACCCAACATCAGTGCCTAAAGAATTGCACTACAGAATGAAGGGACACAAATTCTCCACAGAAACGTCAAAATCTTGTGCGGCTATAATAACAGCTTCCACTGTTCTTAGAAGGCTTTCCATAAGGGTGGGGGGTGGGATAACTATATTAAAGTCTACGTATCTGAATACAATGTCATTTAACACACTGTTGGTATAATGTCCAGGCGTCCCAATACTTTTGTCCACATAGTGTCATTTTAACTACCTACACTTCCACAGTATGGGAACAATTATAATTAACAATTTTTAATAAGACAGTAACATGCTTTAGCATCAACGTTATCCATCACTTGACTGCTACGGTACCTCCTATCACTTCAAATGAAGATAAAAAGTGAAACTCACAGCAGGATATGTGTGACCAACAGAGGCAGTGTGTCTGCTGATGTCAATGTTCAGGTCCTCTTCTGTAGTTTTCAGGTACACCGGATTGTCAAAGTTCATGCTCTTTTTATTCTTCAGTTGCCAGTTCCGCCACATTAAGTAACCTCCTGTCGCAGCCATGGCCAGCAGCACTTCAGGGCCAGAAAGAATTTATATTACCTTCATTTCATAATCTAGTTATAAATCCACCCCCTCTATTTAACATTTACGGCATTTATCAGACACTTTTATCCAAAGTTCACTTGGCCGTAACGGGAACAAAGTTCTTCACAGACTTTGTACGAACAGTAAAACACAGACATTTGCGGAAGTTACATTCCAAGAGCACCCGTGAATTGCGAAAAACCACAAATTTGTGACTAAAACAAAAACATATGAATTATAGTATAGTCTATGGGGGCATATTTAGGGTTTACACTATACAAGTGCGTTATCTTTGGTATAAGCAGGGTAACTACAGTGATAAAAATATAGGGCTTTAAGAACAAAAGAACAAAAATGAAAAACACGAGAAACTGTTCTGATGCGGGAATTTGCAGGGGTTTACTGTATAACATTCATTTTGGCCTGGTGTTTTTTTTTTTTATATTTTAAACAAAGCTAAGTGTGCTTAATGCCCCCCCCCCCTCCCCCCCTCTATGAATGGTATCTTATCTCAAAGGGGCTGTGGTTGTAACGTTATGCAGTCATGTGGTTTATTATCTCCAACAGAATGCGTCTGTGACTTAGGCTCATTTGTATAAAAGGGATTAGATAAGAGAAACTGCATAGTCCCCCACCCCACCCCTGAGTAAAGTGTAATAAAATGATTCAAGATTAACATTCAAAGCATTACAAATATTATAAAAACCTATATTTGTCTAATGGACAATAAAAAGCCTACTTACACATGGGTAAAATGGCCCAGGCAGCAGCTGATCCTTTGGCTGATTTAACCTCATGTATGGAGGTGCTGATATTTCCTTCTAATGGGATATTGGGGAGGTAAATAAAAACCATGTTAGTCTGAACAACTGCTCGACAAACAGTAAAAGGATTAAGTGAAGCCTGAGCTAGGTCTTTTTAGCCTCAGGTCTGTTAAGCAAAGTAACCATGACCATGTAAAAGAAAACACACTAAACAGTGATTGGATGACCTGGATGAGAGATGGCGCTCATGCATCGCATCAAATCAAAGCAGCATGAGTGTCTGACAGCCAGCCAATATACTTTGCTATACCATGAATTTCATCTTTAAGTATTAATTATTCTGAACAATAATCTGTGCTTTATGCCAAATCTGTGCTTCAGCACAGTATGTCTCCAAGTGTTAGGAGCATTTTAAGGTAGAACAAAGTGGTGAAGCTTACCAAAGGGCTTTGTCTGGGGGACCTCGGGTTTTGGAGAGGTTTTGTCTGTAAAATAGTTATTCAATCATTTGAAAGATTTAATCTGCGAACAGGAAACTAGGCTATGAGCTACTTTTGAAGAAGAAAAAAAACCCCATTCAAAACAGAACCTGAAAATGTGCACCTTTACACTTGCGAGTAGCCTGGATGAAAATGCTGCACCTGATGAACTAGGTTATAGTCCAGTTGCCTTAGATCTCCAACAGGTCTATTTTTAGCAAGGTGACCACTGGTGCATCCAGCCCCTCATTAATTAGGACAATTATGGTAGCAATAAGTCACGTTAGGCCATTTTAAACTAAGGAGAATGAAAATTGGAACCCACACACACCACAGTCACTATTACTACAAGTCCTCTGACCTTGAACTTCTCAAGGTCAGTGCAAGGCAGTAAACACACAGTTGTCAGCTACAAAGCTCTAGAAGCAAATTTCTTCTCAGCATGTGCTAAACACTATGAAGCCACTTATGAGGCATGGTTTCCATGCACATGCATCCTAAAGGCTTGCGGAGGGAGACTGCGTTACCTTGAGGATGGGTGGGGTGTATGAGCACCCGCCCTTCATCTTGTGGGGCATCTGTAGAAGCCACTGTTACAAGAGAGCAAAGTGATGACGCCATGGCCAGAACTACCATTACAGTGTACTACCTACACACTAGTACACAGGAAGCATCAAATATAGAAACCTGGCGTACCGTTAGAACTGAAGTAAAAACCGAAAGGCAAAGGACACGGCAGTAAGAAATCCAATGTGAAAAAGGTCAAAAACTGAACCACTTGAGGTTGAACAATTCCAGCTAACATTAAAGTAGGAGTTTCTACGATACTCTATAACAGCCCCTTAACAAGTCCTGAAATGGCTGTAGTCAGAACAATCATACGGTATATGGCTGGACAGGGACAAAAATCACACACAAATTACATGTATATTCAAACAGACATAAACCGTAATGGAAATGGCAGATCAGCAAAATGCACACGTTCAGGTGAATAATAAAAAAAACACATTGAAAAGGTTTTTAAAAAGAAAAATGCATCTTCCAAAAATGTAAATGTGGGGAAAAAAAGAATATACAAAAAAAGACTTGCAAAAGAAAACACATGTAATAAAATTAAACACAACAGCAACTGTTCACCATTAAACACTTCAACGTAAACACAAATTTTCAAAAAGCGATGTTCTATAACTGTCTTACACAAAGGTAATGGAATATTTCATTTTCTAAATTTGGAATAACAAACCTGGCTTATTGCTTTATCTGCA
The DNA here is from genome assembly GCA_037577145.1 of Brachypetersius gabonensis. Taxonomy (NCBI): domain Eukaryota; kingdom Metazoa; phylum Chordata; class Actinopteri; order Characiformes; family Alestidae; genus Brachypetersius; species Brachypetersius gabonensis. The sequence continues at coordinate 2,033,039 of JBBJLR010000037.1, forward strand.
ATGGACTGAGGCATGTACATTCCAGCTTAGCCAGCTTGAGCAAACCAGTAAAGGGTTCTCTCAAGACCCTGCAGTTCTTGGTTGGTATGAAATGTGTCTGTGGGCCCACTGTAATGATTTCAGTTTGTTGGTCTTGTAGTTGTGAACTGAGGGCCCAGCTATGGAAGCCATTGACCATACAGACAAAAGAGTTTGGGTTCTTTATCTTCATCTACTGAAAGCATCCATGTCTAAGAGAACACTTTACTGCTCCTTGCATTCTTCATGGAGGCAATTAGCGTGCTCTCCTGCTGGCTCCCCATTGCCATCAATGTGTTGCATAGTAAAGAAAACTTATTTCATTCAGAGAAGTATTCATGCAGTGAAGGCTGTCCCCAACCCGCCCCCCTGTGCTCATGTATTGGCTTTTCTATGCTAAGTACCATCTATATATTACTCAACATGGCATGTTTTCTCTTTGAAAAGAGTATTGAGAGCAAGACCGTCTTTGCCTCAGCTTAAAGAGGAATTTGGTGGAGAAGGGGTCGGGGGGGGGGGATGAAGGAAACAACAGAGACAGTCAGAGCCAGAACGGGAAAACTGCTGCAGAATGGAAATGAACCCTGAGAAGTCTGGTACATTCTTTGGTTACATTTGTCTGACTTGGAGCATAAAACTAAAAAAAAAAAACCAAAAAAACACTAAGAAAAGTCAGTGGAGATTCCCTACCCATTCTGCAACTCCAGACAAATGGCAAACTTAATAGGATGTCCATTCACACTGATAATATTACAAAGCATTCTGGATTTTCATTACATTATTTGCATGAATGGCATGTCAAATTCATGTCATATGCCTCACTCCTCATACTTATTTACTACACTAAATCTCGCAAAATAGATACAGTAATTTGTCTATTAAATTGTGGAGCTAGTATTATGAATTGAATCATAGGCTGATTATATTACAACATACCTAAAATCCAATGTATAGAAAAATAACTATGTTTAAGGGTTAGGACAAGAGGAGCAAAAGTCTTCAGAGACTTGCCTGGTCTGCAGCGCAACCCATCTGAGGCGAGCTTCTGACCTTCTGGACACACACACGTGTACTTGGGGGAGTGTTTGTTGATCTGAGGTGCTGGTAGGCACATATATGAGCAGCCTCCATTGTTTACCTTCTCATTGCACCAGTTTGTCCCTACAGAGACAAAAAAAAAGTCACTGCTTCAGCTCCAGCCGAGCTCCAATCTGATGCGTAGAGCGGCACAATACATCCCTTGTTAATTGTTACTGAGACAATAGGCTGCAATTCCAATATCACTGAAGGCAGCAATATGCAAATGAGCTATCCAATCACATTGCTTAAGAGTTTTACAGCACACAGTAAAGAAACAATCAGTTTTTCTTTGCATGTTTTGATGAAGCAAGGGATTCATATAATGCAACAAAATTAGTTTATTCATGAGTCATTTTTTTACCATTTAAAAAATCTTTAAAGTAATCTTTAAAGTAATCTGACACATGATTGACAAATGTATATCTAAGAATATATTACATTATGCCTGCAATTCCAGTATTTTATTATGCCTGCAGTACACTATTGTACCGCCTTAAGGCAAATAAACATAATATACTAAGTGCTACTGGACTTACCAGACAGCTGGATGAGCTCATGGTAGACAATAATGTCCTGCGGTTCATTCAGATTGTTGGCCAGCATAGTCACATCTGATCCTGTGAACTTGTTTGCTCCATAGATAGCCTCGCTCTCACCATCTGTCCAGAACACTCGATCCTGCCAAAAGTAAACAGGCAAAAGTAAAATAAAAATACTATCATAAATCAGCTAAGGTGTATTCCCAGATTATATGACAATCTGGTAATATTTTCATTAAACTCATTCTAATTTATGGCTCCAGCCCCAGGAGTGACCATAATAGCATGTGCTAATATCTGGCCATCTTTATTTCTTTTACCAAAAAAGAAATGTTAGTGTCAAATAGATTTAAAATATCAAAGCAGTGTCCAAAAAATCTCCCAAAACAAACCAATAAAACCCTGGTAATAATGTGACATATTAAACTCGAGAGACAGATGGGGAAAGACATTACTCATTTAAAAAGCTAAAAGAAACCATGGTGCGCCATAATATTGCATTTGGCATGCCAGTAAATATCTGCCTAGACATGGTGAAAGGCATAGCAACCTGTCGTCTTACCTCAAACACTGTGAGGGCAAACGGGTGGGCCAGGTAATCTTGGGACTGCAGCACTTTTCTTCTGTTATCTCCATTTAGGTCGATGCTACAAAGTGAGTGCAGTTTGGAGTCCACCCAGTAGAGTCTGCTTTTGATCAGATCTTCCAGAGACAACACAACCATTAACCACAGCCATCTACACCACCAAGACCCCAAAAGAAGCATGCAGGTTGCTTTTGGTAACTAGGACTCACCAAGGGTGATCCCATTGGGCCACTGAATGTCCGTCTCAACCAAGACTTGCCTGTCTACCCCATTCATACCAGACTTCTCAATCTTGGCTGGCTCACCCCAGTCAGACCAGTAAAGGAACCTACAGGGACATCAAGAAAAGCAGCTTCTCAAAATATATAGTGGGCCTTTTTGTAAAAGTGGCTCTGCTGAGTTTAACATTATTTTGCAAACTATTTTCCTTCC